>PVHY01004178.1:13906-90496 GCA_004024945.1 Uropsilus gracilis
ATATATATATATATATATATATATATATATATATATATATATATATATATATATATATATATATATATATATATAACTATCCCAGAGGATATATACAATCCCTCATATTAAGAGAAGATGACTCTAACTCCAGACCATCATGATTGTCTTTAAGATGTTTATATAAAAGACACACACAGGCATATGGGTACACATACACATACAACACAGGCACACACACATCATGTGAAGGCAAGTGTTTACCCCTGTCAAGCATGGACATATGGACATATGGTGAGCACTTTGACTATCTAGTTGGTTTATAAGGGCTCATGGCAAGGAGATATTTTAGATTCTGGTAAAGAAGTCCTGAGTCAAGCAGCTAGACTACATGCTGAACAGAGAACTTCCTAGTCTGACCCCTTACTTATTTGTTTGCTAAGTAGCCATAATACTTTATACGCTGTTGTGAGGATTAAAGGTGATGATACCTGAATGTGTACCTCCTTTGGAACTGTGTATCAGAGTCATGCAGGTGTATAGAAAGGTATTACAAAGGATGTTTCTCATCCTGTTCAATGAGGCAGCCACCTTCATTTTGCCCTCCAAGCATTCAGTGAGTTTCCCAGCAAATGAGCATTTAAAACATGTCCTCATGAGTTGCAACAGATGCTAAGAATATGCATCAGAACAGGAAAAACAGCAAGGGTAAAACAAAAAAAAAAAAAGAGCACTCAAGTTAATAAGATGGCCCCACAGTTCAGCAATAAAGTGGTAGACTGTTTTGTGCAGTATATCATCCATCTGATCTCTCTCTTTCCCCTACCACTTAACATAGTAAGCAAAAAGTTCAGAGTTCCCACTCCATACACAGAGTCTTGGAGCAGATGCCATGCATGAAGTTATATAAGTTGATCTGCTGTTGGAATACCTGGGGCAAGAGGAAATATTTCTGTGTCAAAGAAGTAATAAAAACTCTAAAAAGTCCTCGGAGTTGACAGTTAAGAATAAAAGATAAAAGATGATTTACAGCCTGAAGTAGGTACAACCAGTTTGGTCAAAAATATAGCACTGGGAACTATTTTCTGACACAACTTGAATAAGGTAAGGACACCTTTAATAGAAGAATCTAGAAGTATAGATGGAATGGACAGGTCAGGAAGGAAAATGTACTTAGACTCTATAGAGCAATGAAAAATTTAAGGTAAATATGATAATTCTAGAAGTATAAAATATAGCTAGTGCATCACTCTTTATGTACTGGGTGATATTTGAAATGATATATTTTAATACATCTAATCTCACAATACCCCATGATGTAGGTTTTTGTTATTTCCATTCTAGAGATGGAGAAATTGAGGTACTAGAATGTACCAGAATGACACAGTTTAGAAGTGGGAGAACTTAAATCCCAGTGCATGGGCTCTAGCTTCACTCTCAAAGCACTCATATTCTATGAGATGCCAGGAACTCCTTCAGGTAGTTTACACATCGTTACTTAATAGAGCAACATTATTACATAAATATTAATATAAATTAAACAGAAGTCTATAGATATAAAAAAATGCCCCTTTCTATAAGTCTATAGATATAAAAAACTACACTTTCATCATTTAATGTAAGAAAAATCTAACAATATTCAGCAATTAGTTGTAAGAGTCCTGAAACATAAAATGGAAATTCCATGCCAGGTCATTTTCTATGCTGCTAGATATAGGTTGCATCTTGAAAAAAACACAGACCAGACCAGTGCTGGGAATCTTGACTTAATGAAGCTTTTTAAGGGTTATCAACAGTGACACATACAAAGAAACCTGAGACTCAAATTCAGCAGCCTATGAGTCTTCAGATTAATTCAGGTTTTATGGATGTGTAATACATAGCTACATATATACATATATATAAAGACATACATACTTACACACATGTGCAAACAGTATATCCATATAGAATTCAAACTGAGTTCTGAAATTTAAAAAATGAAATCAAAAAGGTCAACAATATTATACACACAGCACAGCAAAAAATCTGAGCTTAGTAGGAAATAAGCAATCTAACATTTATTTAGGGCTTAATACTGTGTCAAGATTACAGCTTTGGTCCTTCACTCTAACTGATTTAGATGCTCATTCTACAAGCACCTATCTATATTACTGACACCTAAGAGATTTTCTTTGAAGACCAGAAGCTGGTCCTTCTAGGGACCAAAATTGAATGACAAGAGAAACACTACTGAAATAAGGTATTTGAAAAAGAAATAATTCCATGTTAAGGTAAAACTACAAAGCAATGTGGGAAAGAGTTTAATCTGTCGTAATGGAGGACATTCTGACATCAAATTGCAAAGCTTATACCAAAGAAACCAAGGACCATTTGACAATATGATAAAAGATCATATGTACCATTGCTGAGTCAGAACTGAAACATTCTGCCTGGAGAAACACACATAGTTCTCACACTCTCAAAGCTGGTGAGGAAGAAAAATAATCAGAGATCAGAAAAACAGAGTGATACTCAGAGCAACAGAAATGGAAGAATATCTCTGCAGCAGAATAATCATGTCCCCTGACAGTTCAAACTTTGGTTTTCAGACCCGTATTTCAAAAGAATACAAGCATTCTTTCAGCTGATAAGTATTTACATGATACTAATGCTTCTGTTCAAATTAGATTACATTTAAACTATTATGCTGATAGGCAGGTATCACAGCAATAATAATTCAGTATTTTAATAAAGTATTTTTTCTGGGTATTTATCAAGACTTCCCTGGATTGTCCCTCTGTAGTGTGGACTCTAAGGGAAGTGACGCTAATGTTAAGTATACCATATGACCAACAAGATAGACTGACTTATAAAGAATAGCCTTGGAGTCTCTATCATAAAAATAAGATTTTCCAAGGGTTTTATTGTTAAACACAGTGACAGTCCTCTCAAGGAGGTAAAAGGTTTCAGACAAACTGTTATCTGGAGAACTCAGGCAAGGAAGTTTAACGGGCTAGGCTGTGTAACACCACATCTGTTCTCCTGGGTCCATCACTGAACTAGTACCTTTGGTAAAGTTCCCCTCTTATTCAGGCTTCTGTTTTGGGTGTGGTTTTCACTTTTTCAAGTTTAGCTAGAGATTATATGACAAAACTGCCAATGAACATACATCACATGAAAACTGTACTCATCCAACCCAACTTTAACACTGAAAAGTGAAAAGTAGAGACCGCTTTCAGAATAACTTGGTTTTTGTAGGTTCATTCATTACTTCATTTTTTAATTCAGTCATATAATTTCTAAACTTAAAATCTATTTTGAAAGTAAAACAGAATATAAAAGTCTGTGTAAAAATTCCATGCACATATGAGTCCTCATAAGAACAGATATTTGAGGCAATTTTGTTCTTCATAAACATTCATTTCATGCAAACAACTCAGCATCACTTTATCAAGATCATTGAAAGTGGTACATCTGAAAGAATGAGATTGTGAACTGTATTTACAATGGAGTCTATAAATATATACAAAGAGTGTCAATATTTTATTAACTATTAAAATGTTAGAAAAGCATATATTATACTATATACTTAGTAATATATGCAAATTCTTTCATATAGTACTGGCATAAAATAGAGACTCAGAAAATGTTAACTTAGTGTCATGTAGCAAATAAGAATATAGTCAAACTGCAGGAGTGCCTGTATGTTATTTTGGGACACATCTTGTCAAAATTGTCTTTTGTAAATTTTAGCAACCTACATTCTAGAATAAACCATTGTATCTCAATGTGGAGTATCTCATTTTTAAAGCATTACTAGAATATCTACTATGTCAGTTGTGCACATTTTGAGTTCCTAGTTCTCTGTAATAGGCAATGGATTGAGGCCTTAGAATATGCTAGCATTTTTTCTTGGTCTTATCAACCCATTATAAACAACTGAATCTATTCTCAAAATATCTCTCAAAATATATAAAAATATAACCTATTTTTACTGTACAGCACAGTATACATCACAGTTGTCTGGTATTTCTCAAAATGTATCAGCTAGATAGAATTCATGACTGTGAATGTCTAAATCACAATCCTCCACCTTTCACATTCAACAAATCTCTTCTCTCATTCAATCAAAAATTATATCCTCCTTTCTCTTCTGGTGTAATATTTGGAAGCCTGATGCTATATAATGCCTATATAATCTATTAATACATCTTTTATAATCTATTAATACATCTTTTATATTCATATTAATATATTATTAATGACAACCTCTGTTACTTCTGAACTTCGAACCCAGAAAATGTCCTAGTTTTTTAAAAAAGAGGTAGCTTACATCTCAATATGATATTTGGATTATCTTTCTTTGCTTTTGAGACATCATCACACTGACACCAAAAGAATAGGCAGAAATAAACACCAAAACAACAAAGAATAAAAATGGAATCACCAGTGAGCAGATTTCATAAAATTTCTTTGAAACAACAACAACAAAAATCCAGAAGAATGAATTTGAAAACTGAGAGAGAAAGTTGGAGGGAACCCAAACAAAAAATGCTAATGAAGTAGATTGTAAGCAATAAAAACTATATTTACTCTGAAGGGCTCAGAATTACAAGGCATGATGGTCAGACTCAAAGTACAGATTTGAAAAGAAGATTGATCAGTAGTCTATAGATGTGACATTCAACACTGTCACCTTCACCCACATAGAAAACCCTGAAGTGAAATATTTATCCCGATGGGGAAGGAGATCACAGTCTGGGGAAAAGAGGAAGACAATATGTTGAATAAATTATTGGTGAAGAAGTAAGACATTACCAGCTTGAAAAATAGTCCCTCATCATTATGGCATTAAGGAATACCAATACATAGTCTTTGATTTCCTACCCTCTCTCCATAATTGATTCCTTCCCCTATACCAAGCTTCATCCACATCTACAAGACTTACTGTTAATTTTGTAATGCCAGAATTGATGGCACAAGAGAAAAGCTAAAAGATCCAAAATAGAGACACTAAACAAAAATGAATACAAATGATACAGAGGTGTTCATGGGGCAAGAAAAAGCACATACAATCCCTATTGATCTTCACAGAGGACATTGAAAAGATATCACAACCTTAATTTTATTTTAAAAGGGGTGCTATTAAAAAGTGCAAACACACCAAAAAACTCTTAGAATTCAAAAGGTATTGAGCAAATTGTGAAGGAGACCCAGTAGATTGTGGAGGAGGACTATTTCTGGTGGTGTGATGTGCTAACTTGTATTTAAAGAGATGGTATCCTTTGCCTCTCTATCATAGAGATTTTAAATGACTGCAACCTCGATAAAAATTAATTAAATGAAATAAAACCAATTTGCCAATTATTTAAAAAATCATTAGACACATTGTGATCCTAAATCAAGCAAGTCTCTCAGAGGGCAGGCAGGACAAAATACTGAGATGGAAAACATTGTTCCACTCTGTCTAAATGATATAAATTATTTTTATTTTCAATATTCAGAACCATATGGTAGACAATTTGTGGAATACTATAATTACTGGAAAATTGTGCATATTATCAGCATTTCCAGTATAAAAGAGAAGTTGTAACTGACCAAAGGTAGAATGGGTTGAAAGGAGGGCAGAGGTCGAGGAAGCTTAGGAACACCAATCTCATCTTCATGGTAGGAAATTAGTAAATAATATCAATTATGATGCAACAAGAAATGATGGCTTAATATTGCTGAGAGTTGCAAAAGCTGACCTGTGAAAGAATTAGGAGTGATTTTAGATAAAGGAAAGGGGAAAGATATAAAGACCAAGTCTAATCCTTGTATATTACAATAGTGTACTGATAAAGGAAGACAAATTAAAAACAACAATAAGAGAATTTTGTATGATGAAATAGAGAAAAACCATTGAACAGATAAAACAAAACAATAAGTAGATACCTCTAAGAATTAGGGGCCGCAGTGAGAAAACTAGAAGTAGCTAAGAATTGTTGCTTTTCTAAGTGTTTTTACACTGTTTCATTGTTTAAACTATAAACATAAAATAAATGATACAATTATTTTAATGCAATGGTAAAAACACAATAGTTTCATCTACCTCAGTCTCAAACCATTTGTATTTCTTTGATGGATGTTCAACATTCTCAGCATCATTTTTCAGTCATACTGAACCTTACTAAAAGGACATATTTACCTGTCTGATGGAATGATCTATATCCAAATTAAAACAAAGTGATAGAAATTAGAGGAAATGATTTCATCTGACCTACAAAATCAGAAGTGCTCAGGAAGGATTTCAGTATTCAAGAATTTGAAAGAATGATGAGCTTCTTACAAATGAAGTAAACTACTGATTATTAGAAACCAGTACTATAAGATTTTCAGTCAAAATTACTATTGCTCCTAATGCTTTTATTATTGTCAGTTTGCTGCATTTTACTCAAAAGAGAGAAATGAGCACACGTATATGTGTCTCATTCCATTTCTGAGCTAGTAGAAAGATTAAGTACCTAATCATGAAGGTAAATTCATACCAATCTCCCTGGATTCTCTGAAGTTCATCAAGGTAACTTACAGAGCAATGAAGGATTTTCTTCTCTTTCTCCTTCTTCTTCTTCTTCTTGATGCCTTTTGATATTTTCCTGATTTTGCATAATGTAGACATATTAGTTTCAGAATATAAAAAGAAAATAAGAAACCTTGGAAAAGAAAACATTAAAAATAAGAACTTCAAAAGACATTAATTATCAAAGAGTGATTCATTTCAGAGCTGTATGATATGCTTCTAAGGCAAATCATGAGAATATACTTTTGGTTTTTACTCTCACAGTGAGATAGCTCCCTAAAAGAATTTCTGGTCAAAGTCCTACGTCAATCTACCCTTTTACTGAAGTTGGAAACTGTTAAAATCTATCTTTCCATAATTTTCCTCTTCATTTCCACACAGTTCAATGCCACCAATTTTTTAAAACTCACTCTGTGTGTTGGCTTATTTATTTACATATTATAAAGGTAGTACATTCACAACAGAGAAAATATTGAGAAGTTGAAATGATGGTGAATGTTAACTATACAAAGTTGTAAAAGTTAAAGGAAAGCAGTTATAAAAGATCACAAATTGTATAATTCCATCTACATAAAATAAGTACTCAAGAAGACATTTATAGAGAAAGTAGTATGTGGTTGCCTACAACTGAGGTAGGAGTGGGAACTGCAAGTAGACAAGGGGGTACTTTGGAAGTGACAGAAATATTCTGAAAGGAGATAGGCATAGTGCTTGCACAGCACTATAATTTATTAGGATCACTGGATTTGCATTGTCAATGAGTAAATTTCATATTATAAGTTATGCCACAATAAAAATGAAGACACAAGCAAAAATGGACCATATCAAATATATATATATATATATATATATATATATATATATATATATATATTTGGGCAGCAGCAAGTGCTAGTGGGGATGTGGAGAGAAAGGAACACTCTTACACTTTTGGTGGGAATGTAAACTAGTCCAGTCACTATGGAAGGCAGGGTGAAGGACCCTCAAACTAGTGAAAATGGAACTGCCATTTGACCCAGCAATCACTCTTTTTAGGAATCTAAAGGAATCCAAAGGAGACCTCAATGTGGGTAAAAAGGGACGCCTGTACTCAGATGTTTTTGGCAGCACTATTTATAATTGCAAGGGGATGGAAGCAACCCAAATGTCCCAAAACAGATGAATGGATGAAAAAGATGTGGCATATATACACAATGGAATATACATCAATTAAAAATAACAAATTTGATGATTTTCATAATAACATAAATGTGTACCTAGAAGAAATCATATTAGCAGAAACAAGTCAGAAAGAAAAAGAAAGAATCAAAATGGTTTCACTAATTTATGGGACATGTGAAAAACAAACAAAAGGCAAGGAAGAAAAGTCAGAACAAGCTAAAAAGCAAACTGAAGTTCATAACTTGGTGGGGGGAGGTGAGAGAGGGGATGATTAGGAAGGGGAGAGACCCAGGGATTACAAAGATGTGAAATAATTATACAATAAAGCATTTCAAAATAAATAAATAAATAAATAATAAATAAATAAATATGAAGACACCTATTATTAACATATTGGTGAGCAACTTTGAAATACTTGTAATATGCATATAATTTTACACCAAAATGTGTTCAACAGCACATGTAATTTTATAACCTGCTTAGTAATTTGTTACAAACAATCTTTAGTTAATGTTTCTCCAAAAATTGCTTATTGGTCAGAAAAAATTCCATCCGGTGTCTATTATACACTTTCCTTAATCAATCTTTTATTGTTGGACATTTCCAGATTCCAATGTCAGACTATAATCAATAATGCATTAGTGAATATCCTTCTATATACATTTCTATATTCATCTTTGAGGCTTCTTCAAGGTAAATCCTTACATAAAAAATTGCTAGATAGAAGGGCATATAAAACTTAAGTCTTTCTTAAAATGTATAACTTAATATTGTTTATTTCATTAAAATTGATTTTAATCTAGAAATTACAGAGAAATGGACCTGCTTATCCCCATCCTTTCAGAATCTGCCCTTAAGAAAGCCAACATTTGGGGATACATAAATATATCAGTAAAAAGACTAGAAGTAAGCATATCAAAATGTTTGTGTTTGACTCTGGGTATTAAGATTACAGGTGATTTCACTATGCTTGTTTTGCAGAATTTCTTGAACTTTCTTCAAAATCACATATTACCTTTTAACTCAAATTTGTCAGCATTTCAAATCTGAAACATCACCATTTATGTTTGGGACATGCAGCATCCATCAATTTGCATCCAAACCCAAATTGTCCCTTTTGTTTTTATTAACCTGCCCATGTATCTTTGAGATTACATTAATTTCTACCTTGGTTCCCTACTCTTGCATTGCCATTGCTGATTGAGCCCACAGAAGGCTCCTCATCCAAAAGAAACCAATCCATAAGTTTATATAAACCAGTCAGATTTTCCAGATGGAATCCGAGAAGCTGTTGTAATTGGTAGCTTCTGGAGCTATAAAGTCATATTATGATAAGGGGTAGTGACTTCAGAAATAGACTAAGTAATCTGTAGAGGAAAGTGGAGGGATGTACCCCAGAACAAAGATATTCAAAACCATATGTTCTCAGGAAGGATGGTCAGAGAGGAAGATACTACAATTTCTGATTTCTGGTTCTAGGTCCTTCTGTCCACATGAGCCCTGGGACAAATTCTTTCCTGGCATGCATGTTGTATATGAGATGTACCCTTTCCTTAAATATGTGTGTGTGTTCATGAGTGTTTTCTTTTGTGATCAATGTCTGCTTATTTGAACAACATGGGATAAGTTCATATTAAGCTTTTTGTGAGAATGATGATACTCTAAAACAGAGACTATCTAAAAGCAATCCCTGGGCCTCATTTAACTCTTGCTCACATAATGGCCACTTAAGGTACTTATAAATATGGACAAGCATTTATGTGTAGAGAAGTTTTGCATGAAATTTGAATCCTTATCTTGTTGGGGAAATATTTCCTAGATCAAGCATCACTGTACCCCACATTTCTGTGAGGTCTAAATTAGCTGAAATTGAATAGCAGCTTACTCTTTCAGGCAGGACATGCCACCTACAGTTCACATGCTGCACTGCTCAGGAGGTACCTGCTTAGGCACCTTCCCTGGCCAGCTATGATGGTCTCCTGTATGGTTTAGGTCCCTGTAGCAGTTAAGGCACCTGACCTCCATTCTAAAAGAATTACTCTGACTATCATGCCTGTCTTTTGACTGCTTCTGAAGTCTGAGTCCTGGTTTCTTTTTTAAGAGATTACAAGCAATACTTGCTCCATCTCCTGCATTCGCATCCAAGCATCACTTTTTAACTAAAGTTAATGGTTTGTCATTAAAGGGTACCTGAGGAAGAAGGCATTTCATCTGCCTCAGCAGTACATCTATGGTAAAGGATAAAAGCTGGAAAAATCAAACACTTTTTCATTTCTCCAGAAAAGCTTACATTTTCTAAATTGGAAACATTCATTTTGGATTTTTTTTTTTCCTGCAGACTGAATTTTTGACATCACTTCATTGTCCCAACTTCCAAGCACAAGCCATGAGACTGAAAGATCTGATGAAGTACTGGATTTGAATATTTAAACTAGTAATCTTCAATTATGAAACGGACTGGTTTATGGAACTGATTTAGTGCTATTGATTTTGAGACCATGAAACCTATTTTGAAGAAGGAAACAAAGCATCATACTTCCTGCTTTAGCTGGAGCCACACTCACCTGCTTTGAGCCCCTACTGGTGTGTGAGCCTTTGCTCTTTAATGTACCTCAGAATAAGTCAAGAGCAATGTGGATAACTGGGTAGGGAGGAAAATCACCAAAATCCTGAACACCTGAGATTCTTGACCACGGAAGAAGTCGTTCAGTCACGGAAAAAATGTTTTTGATAAACATGGATGCTTTTTGAGGACTATTTGTAAAGAATCAGACTGTCTTCTTCTGCTTTTGATTTTCAGAATGCTTTTGTCTTGAACCATTAATGTCTTTTAAAAGAAACCTAAGTTCCTGAGTGAACTATTTTTGATAAAAGTCTTTGCTACTGAGATCGAATGAACTTTTCCAATTTACCACATGAGGGCAGGAGATCAAACCTTGGATTGAATTGATTTCAGGCTAATGAAGAATGTTCCACCTTCTTCCTAGAAGACCAGACTGGTATGAAACAGGAGGAAAAGGCATCAACTACACCACTGCCTTCTATTGGTCAAGATAACACATTTCTCTGGAAATATTTGAAATTGTGAATTTCAAACACTATATTAAATCAGATATTCAGCTATGGATCATACATATCCTTTAAAGAAGTTTAGTTTTTAATAGTAATTACATAGAATACATATATATGTATATAAATACACACATTTACCCAATTCATCATTCTTCCAGTCTCACTTGGAAACAAAGAAAAATTAATGTGCTGATCCAGCAACGAATAGTCAGCCTTCAACAAGAACAGTAAATGTTACCATATCTGACTTGAGTCTAGTCTATACTTAAACATACATCTAAAAGCCACCACACAAGAATCTGGAAGTTATTTGACTCTTTCACTTGCTGTAGTGTCAAACTACACCTATCCTAACATTATACACTATGACAGAAAGCTTATTTGTATTTATTACTGCAGAGACTTGCAAAAAAACTTTGTCATCAACTATTTTAGTAACCATACTCTCATTAGTAGATATTTGTTTCATTTAACAAGTTTTGAGAAATGAGGGACTCCAGCAGATAAGGAAGAAATAGTCAGGAGATCCCTGGGATATGACCCTATGATCTCTACCACAATGACTTTAGACACCAAGAAAACTTCCAGTTTGCACAGAGGTCTAAACCTAGCACTCCAGTTTCACCCCATGAAGAAAAAAGTTGCCATTCTTATAAAGGAACCTTTGTGACATAATGTTAAGTCTCTTTTACTAGTATTAATGACTGCTGGTAACTGTGATTAAGCCAATTCCTGATTTGCTGGTTTTCTAGAACACAATTTTAGCTGAAAAAACAAATAAATGTATATTTTTAATACATAAACTACTGCTTCTTCCCTAGATATACCCCTTCACATATGAAATATCAGATATCACAGGGAGATTAAATCCCAAAATAGTATATAGTGTCATATATAACAAGCACAACAAATACATTACAAGTGAATGAGTTATCCAAATAACTGAAATTTATCCCATTAAGTACCAACTTCTCAGAGAAGCATTTGGTTTATATCTAAATTAAATGTAATATGAACATTTATTATAATTTTATATTATAACTTAAATTATAAAAATACAGATGTGTATAAATTATCAGTATATTGCTCCTCATTTTTGTACTTTAAAACAGAAAGCATTTAATATAAGTCCTTCTGAATTCATCTGCAAATAGTAACTTGCATGTATGTGGAACTTTTAATATTCCAATATTATTATGCATTCTAATTTGATTATTTATATATTTTTCCAGTCTCCTTTTCATTTTCAGTAATTTTAGGGTCATTTAAGATTATAGTAATCTTTCTCAGCCACCCAAATCCCTGTCCTTCTGGTTCCTTATTTCTAATTTACTATTGACATAGAGACTAGATTTTAAGAAAAGAGAGAGGAGAGAAAATTTTGAACCAACTTTGAAAATCTAAGTGACTGAGCACTGGAGCCACACTTATGACTTCTCACAGTTCTGTTTCTTTCCTGGCTCTTGAATAAGTGAAGTACAGGTGATGTGGCTGGTTAAGTGACATCCTGATAAGTGATATATTAATAAACTTTGATATTATATATTCTTTCCAATTGGAGATTTAAGGAAATAATTCAGATTTCAACTCCAACTTATTTCTATTCCCAAATCATTCAGCCCTGGTGTGAATAAAATAAAATAATGTTGAGTATAAAGCATATTTCAAGACACAAAGAGCAAAGTATTAATTTGGCATCACAAATGTTTGGTGAGAGAAATAAAAGGCAGCATATTAAAAAACACTCTTAATGAATCTTCAAAGACTTATACATGTCATGCATTTCGAAGTCTCAGATGGATCTTGCTCACTTGTTGAAGCATGCCTGGGGGTCCCAGATGGAGATTCCACTTCCAAAAAGGTAAAAGAAGACACAGTAGCTTCTTTGTTTTGAAATTTCTATAGTTAATTCTGAATCAGGGTTGAAAACCATAAGGAACAACCCCTCCAGTTTATTATCCTCCTCTATATACTCATTTCCTCATTTCATAGGAATATTTTGCTCCTTTCTCTCCTACATATACATATACAAATACATTTCATTTTCATATATACTTATTATCTCTCAAATTGTACATCTGAAAATATCAAGTTATGCAACCTAAACAAAATTTTTGTAAATAACACAGAAAGAGCAAGGAAGTTATTTGAATAAGTTTCCCCTATTTGAAAGAGTCTTGAATAACCCTAACATTATCAAGGATTGAGGTTATTCTATAATCTGCTTTAGATTATGCAATTATACTTCCAAAAACCAGGATCAGTTTTCAAATCATGCTTCTTCCTCAACCTTTTCTCATTCATAGAAATTAAGTTGGAGAAGGTTGTGAGAAACATTCTACCTATCCTCTCCTCTCATATTCCCAGTGCCATTATCATCCCTCATGACAGCATCATAATATACTGAAATCCCGGTAGCAGTTGTCAGAGAGTATCAGAAAAGAGCCCTAAAAATATATGTAAATGGAACTCCCTCACAACATGTACCAAAACCAACTCAAAATGGATAAAAAATTTTAATGTAAGACTTGAAACCATAAAATACTTTGAGGAAAATATGGACAAAACACTTCAAAACTTACACTCAGAAACCCCCTTCAGGACACATCTACAGATACTTAAAAAATGAATGAAAATACAAACAGCTGGTACTACATCACATTAAAAAGTTTCTGTACAGCAAAACAGACAATAGCCAAAACAAGAGGAAACTCAACAGAATGAGGAAAAAAAATTGCCTTCCATATAAGTGATAAGGATCTGATAACAAAGATCCACAAAGAACTCACAGGACTTAGTAAAAACAAAAAAAAAATCCTAATCAAAAAATGGGGAGAAGAGCTAAAAAGTCAGTTTTCTAAAGAAGAAATACAAACGGACAACAGGCATATGAAAATATGCTCAACATCACTAATAATTGGGAAATGTAAATAAATCAAAACCACAATGAGATACCATTTTAAACCAGTAAGAATGGCCCATATCAAAAAATAGGGGGGGGGTGCAACAACAAGTGCTTGCTTGGAAAAGAAAACTTTTACAATGCCGATGGGAATGCAAACTGGCCCAGTCTCTATGCAAAGCTGTGTGAAGGTCCCTCAAGGTACTGAAAATGGAACTATCATTCAATCCAGCACTCCCACTTCTGAGAATCTACCCAAAGTACTCCAAAACACTAATTCAAAAGAACACTTATACACCTATCTTTCTACTGCTCCTACACAGCAGTATTTACAATATCCAAGATATGGAAATAACACAAATGTCCTAAAACTGATGACTGGTTGCAAAAGATGATATATTTACACAATGGAATATTATTCTGCAATCAAAACTGACAAATATGGTGCCTTTGTGATAACATAGATGAACCTAGAGGGAACCATATTAACAGAAATAAGTCAGAAAGAAAAAGACAGAAACTATATCATCTCACTTATAGATGGAATATAGGAATAACAAGCAAAAGGCTAAGAAAAAGTCAAAATAGGTTAACAACAGAACTGGGGAAAGCAGCTAGAAAGGGGAAGGAAAGAGGGAGAAATCAGGCAAGGGAGGCACACAAGATCAAGATAAAGATTCACAGATAAGGTGGAGGGAGAACCCTGATAAATACAATGATGTAATCTATATAAATCTATACATACATATATATACGCAAGTATTTCAACAATAAAATGATTAATAAAATAAAAATTTAAAAATAGCTGCATGCAATAATATACATATGTAAATGGAATTGAAAACAAAAAGGTCCATTGTTGTTGCAAATTTTATCATGTATTGTTTAAATTAATTTACCATATTTAAGAATTTTCACAATTTTACTTTCCATGGTATGGATGAGTATAAATATTTATCTTCCTCCAAACTGCTTTATTTTCTCTATTGGTAACACATGATTTGGATTTCCCTTCCCAATTCAAGTGAATCACTGTGTCATGTGACAAGAAAAGAAAGTATTCAAGCAGAATATATTTTTTAAATACCATGGTACTAGGACTAGCACAAAGAAATAACAGGTGAAAACCTGCCTCTGTGGCATAACTAAATAATTCAATGGCAAATGGTTGTGGCAATTCAGGCAGTATTCAAAAGTTAGAGTAAAATCTTGGCCCCAGGCAGGAAGAGGCTTGCTTCAGCTGTTTCAGTGCTTACCCATTATCAGTCCAGAATATTGGTTACTATGTACTCACCTGACATCTTCCACAAAACAGAACCTACTGAAGCTAGGAGGAAGGAAAACAAACTGAAGGCACATGTGCATTGCATACTAGCAGTTACTATAGCTCTGCCCACCCCCTCAACACACACACCCCATATCTGTAAAATTCCAGGCATTCTTGTCAATTATCATGCACATGGTGAAGTTGAAGAGGTTACCAACCTTTAGGGAGTCAACTTTTTTTTATCATTAGCCCCTGATACACACACACAAATACACACAGAGATTTAAGCATTATAATTTGCAGATTCTGTATCTGTAAATTTATCTACCTGCTAAAATTTATTTGCTATCCACAAATCAATACCCATTTTGCTTTGTCAACTCAAAGACATCATCAGAGTAGGCAAAAAGTTTTAAACACACATGCACATTCCCAGTTCAGGTGAACAGATAATGCATGGAATTTTTATTTCGGTTTTCACACTGTAGACAAATGTCTCCTTTCAGTGTCTATTTAATTCCATGTTCCTTTTGCATTTTTGTACTTTTAGGTGGTGATTCACTATTGGAAACAGCCCTAAACACAATGAAGAAGGGCTGCCTAGTGTTCTTGAATAAGAAGACTGATGTGCCTTACAAAGATATATGTTAGACACATTTTATTCATATATGAGTTACAGTGCTGCTGCTAGTGAGCCCAATATTAATGAATCAAGAGTATACATTAGACAAAATTCATGTTAAAAAAGATCATGTACTGATCAGTTGACAAAACTGCCATGACCAGACTTTCACAGAATCCTAATCCTTTCTCTGACCTAATGGCTCTGGTTCAGTGACTTGACAGAACATAACTAGCATAAATGAGACTTGACGTATATAAAGCATGCATAATTATATATGCAATGTGTATCATTTGATATACATGTATTTTTAATTAGCATTGTGTATAAACAGATTTTTCTTTCAAATAGAGATTTTTCCTAGGGAAAAGCTAATATACTTTTTATATGCAAAATAAAGACCCAGAAACAGAGCTGTGCTGAAGAAATTCAGTGCCTGTTGCATCCAGTTCCAGCAGATATGCAATTAAATACACAACACTCAGTTGTGGAGCAATCCCACAGCACCATGAGAAAAGATCTGACTCTATACCAGTTAATCATTGCTTCCCTTATGAGTCCAGGTAATGGTATTCATGAAAGAGTCATGGAAACTGCTTACCTGAGAAATAGGAAAGCAAGATATAAGTCCTAGCATACTCCTTCTCATTGAATCTGGAGATAATTTAGAATATCCTTCACCACACAGTGGCAATCTTTGTGTCTGTCTGCACCCAGCTTTCAAAGTTTAAACAATGAATTTGTTCTATCAAAGCTAATAAATTACAATCATATTGATCAGGATTTTATTTCATGAGTATCATTAACCATAAACACAAATGTCATTCTTGCCAGTGAAAACATGGAGCAAGACAGTTTGAACAAATAAGGTTTGTGCTTTATAATGATAAAAGAATATTATATATATATAATCTTAAAATTTTGAGGACCTGAACTTGATATAATTTGACATGTCTTTAAGTTAAGTCAAGTTTCTGTAATGGAATGAACAGTAATATGTTCAATACTGTATCTTACAGAGAAAGTATTAGCATGTGTGTCTTGTGGGAGAGAGTATAATGTGTTATTTTGTATGCATTTTTACTTTTCTTTCAGTAGTAATCATGTCAAATGCATATAACTAGAGCTAAAAAAATATTTCTTAAATGATGTAGAAACATCTACTACTTGTTGATGCCACTTAATCTAAAATCTTATCTACATAAAGGGGCAAAAAATATATATTGGAAAAAGGATAACCTCTTTAATAAATGGTGCTGAGAAAACTGGACTGTGACATGCAGAAAAATGAACCAAGACAACTCTCTCACACCATGTATAAAAACCAACTCAAAATGGATAAAAAACTTAGCTATAAGACCTAAAACCATAAAATACACTGAGGAAAATTTAGGCAAAACTCTACAAGACCTACCTACACTTTTAGGACATATCTACAGATGGTAAAAAACAAGAAAACAAAAAAAAAAAGGAAAGGAAAATGTAAACAGCTAGGACTACATTAAACTAAAAAGCTTCTACACAGCAAGAGACAATAACCAAAACAAAAAGAAACCCAACTGAATGGGGAAAAATCTCCACCCTACACACAAGTGATAAGGGCCTGATAACAAAGATCCATGAAGAACTCACACAACTAAACAAAAATAAGACAAAAAGCCCAGTCAAAAAATGGGGAGATCTAAAAAGACACTTCTCTAAAGAGAAAATATAAATGGTCAATGGGTATATGAAAAAATGCTCAACATCACTAATAATCAGGGAAGTGCAAATCAAAGTCACAATGAAATACCATCTTACACCAGTAAGAACGGCCCACATCAAAAAAACAAAAACAAAAACAAAAAAGGTGGAGGGGGCAATAACAACAAATGTTGGCATGGATGTGGAGAAAGGGACACTTTTACATTGCTGGTGGGAACACAAACTAGTCCACCACTATGCAAAGCTGTGTGGAGTACCCTTAAACTACTGCAAATGGAACTCCCATTCAATCCAGCAATCCCACTTCTAGGAGTCTACCCAAAGGTTACAAAAATGCTAATCCAAAAAGACATCTGTACCTGAATGTTTATTGCAGTACTATTTACAAAAACCAGGACATGGAAGCAACTCAAATGCCTCAAAGTAGACAAATGGTACAGAAAGCTATGGTATAGGTACTCAATGGAATATTATTCATCAATCAAAAAAGACAAACTATGTCATTCATGGTAACATGGATGGAGCTAAAAGAAGTGGCGCTAGCAGAAATAAGTCAGAAAGAAAAAGAAAAATACTGGATGGTTTCACTTATATGAGATAAAGGGAAAACAAACAACCAAACAGACAAGAAAAATTTAAAACTAACTTTCAGCAGAATTGAAGAATGATGGGGGAGGAAATCGGGGATAGGAGGGGTACAAAAGACAAAGATGGTGGTTTTTTACAGGTGAAAAGGTGATGGGAGAACCCTGGGGGGATAACGATGTAAAATAAAATAAATTAAAATAAATTAATTTTTGAAAATTAAATTAAATAATAAAATTCTAGTCTCAGATAAAAGTTGGCAATTATGAACCTGATTTTTATTCCATTCCTTGTCTTCCTCCAAATTGCTCAAAATGTGAAAAAACAAAAACAGAACAATTACACTGTAAAAGTATCCCCTAAACATTATTTTAAAATAGCAGAAGAAAGGTGCACAGATAAGGAAGTAGAGAGAGAGGAATTATGGTATGGTGTAGAAAGCTTGAGAGCTTTCCTTGTAAGCAACAGAGCCTTACTAGGTGTCAGCAATGTTGCATCAAATGTTAGATCACACCAACCAGAGGACTCAGTTAAATACTGTGGATGGAGTATACACATGGAATTTCATTTCCTTGCTAAACCTATGACTACCATAATGAATAGTAAATTCACAGATCTAGAAGGTCACTATTTTCACCCATACAAACTTCAAAACAGATTATACTAAGCAAAGTAAGCCAGAGGGAGAAAGACAAACACCAGATGATATCACTTTTACGTGGAATATGGAGAAGTAAAACAAAGGGTTAGAAAAGAGCCAAACCAGAAACAAACCCTCAAAATCTCACTCCAAAATTGAAGCCCTCAGAGGGGAGGAGGAGAGTGGAGTACAAAGTATAGAGGAGTTCATTGAACTGTGGTGGAGGGTTATGGCTGCTTTGGTGGTGGGTGTGAATTAGTAAAATGCACCTAAATAGGTATGAATGGATACCTCTGAATCACATGTAATATTGTACAACAATGCTACCTCAATAAAAAAAAAAAATATATATATATATACATTTTTCAGACCTCACTAAGAAGAAAAAAACTCAAAATTACTAGAAATATAAAGAAAATCTATAATGTGAGAGAAATGAAAAAATGCATCAAAAATGACAAAGCGGGAAAGTTGTAAAAACATTATCAGGAGACAACTTGCAAAATTATTATTATAGTATCAGGGATAAAAATAAATATTTTATCTGTAAAAAATGCAAGAATACAAGAATAAGGAATACATAAAAGAGCTCTTGCAAATTAAAACTGTGCTACTAAGAAAAAAATAATTTAACCTGGGGGGTTAACAGAGAATTGAGGAAAATTCCTAGAAAATAAAAAGACAAAGGTATAAAGATAGAAAAGATCAGAAAATTAGATAATCAGTTCAGAAACTCCAGAAAGAGCACAGAAAAAATAAGAAAGATAATTATCAAATTAATAATGTATACCAACTTCCTATAACTGAAAGAGAACAGTTCCAGATTTAATGGGCTACCCTAGTACCCTGCACAATGAAGACTAATGACCCATCTTCAGTACATCAGCTGTTAAAAAAAAAAAAAAAAAAAAAAAACTATTGAAATGAAAACCTGTCATCTAAAGGGAATCAAGAGTCATGTTGGCACCAAAGTTCCACACTAATCACTAATAAGGGCTATATTTTGGTTTGGTTCATTTTTCATACTACATCAGTCATCTTACACAATTATTGCTCCCCGTCGGTATGGCCTGCCCATCAATAACACACCCATATATTGCCACCCTGCTCTCCTTTTCCCTCTTCTCCACTCTGGTCACTCGAACACCTCTTGTACTGCAAGTCATAACTTGACCACTATATTCATCTTTTTTTTTTTTTTTAATGAAACAATGTCCTCTTTCTGTGTAAGAACCTGTGCTCCTGGAGCACAATAGACCAGGAACAATTTGAAGCAGGTATCCAGGTCAAGGACATCAAGAACTTCTTGAAGGGCAGGTGCATGGAATGGTTTTCCAGGCTCCTTGATTTTGTTGCTTCCTGTGGTGGAGGAGACTGTATCCTTTTCTCCAGACCCATGGGTTCACTGGTTTTCCTGACTCCTTGTTATGACAGGGCATCCATTTGGATGACTGTCACATGATGCTTCTAGAAGCTATATTAAGACTTATTTAGATATGATAGGTAATAATAATGAAATAATTATATGATTAATTAGATATAAAGTTAACAATACTTATACTTGAAAGTTTTTAAAAGACTAGATCTTTAATGTTTGGTCACAAAAACAAAAATAATGATGTGACATGATGAAACTGTTAACTAGAGCTACTCTTGATAATCATTTTACTACATATGAGTGTATCAAATTAACATGTATGCCTTAAACTTACAAAGTATTTCATGCCAAGTATATCTTTAAAAACTGGAAAAAGTTTTAAAAGAAAATAGATATATTTAGATATGCCAGGATTGGGGAATATTTTTTCTCTCATAAATAAAGGAATGGACGAGCAGACTTCTAAATCCTTTCCAGTTCAAACAGTCTATGATTTATAACCTCTGACCCCAAATTCTTCAAAGATGAAAACCCATATTTTTTAAGCAAGGTCAAGGAAGTATAGTTCATAAACTTACCCTGGAAAAAAGCCAAATGATAATATTTAGAAAACATTTTATTTATATCAGTATTTTTAAAGTTGACTAGCCAAATAAACTGAGTTTTACCAGTCAAACCATAGCCCACCTTATCACCCCCTTCCTAGCACAGATTTATTTTTAAGCAGATTAATCATATAAACTAACTGGAATTCCCAAATTTGGAGCCATATACTGCTGAGGAGAAATGTTCCTGCTAAGACTGACATCTCCCACAGACAAGCTTGCTGGTCTGCAAAAAAAGAAAAGTGTAAAAGAGAAAGAGGCCACGCAAGCCAAAGGAGGCTCTCATTAACCCGCTTACCCTTGAATTTGCTAATGATCAAAAAAAAAAAACCTTAAATTTTTCTAAGTAACTGGAAATGTAGGTGTATTTCTGAGAAAATTGTCTCTTTAGTCTCAATATAATCCTAAGAATAAAAGCTAGTCATGAAGCTATTATTGAGTGGAAGTGAATTTCCAAACTAAACAATGGATATTAAAAGCCAGCTTCTAGCTTCACTTCTGCTTTAGGTGAAGTTACCCTACCTCTATTTTTCCTGTGACATCCCCTGCCTGATGTTTTCTACCACATACTCCACCATCCTTGGTCTGTATTTGTCCTCAGATATCCTCCCCTTCCAGGATGATTTCCAATCCTACTATTTTTTTTTTTACAACTAACTACTGGGGAATCACTATCAACAAGTCTTTGGGACAAGAACACTGCTCAAGGACAACAAGCTCATATGTTCCAGGGAATCAGGAGTAAAAAACAACAACTGAATTCCAGGTTTCCCCATAAGCTTCATCCTCTACCATATTAAAAAAATCACATGGAACTTGAGGGAATCAGAAAGCCCAGGAAAAAGGCAGACAAAAAATAACTTGGACTTGGGGAGATATTCATGTAAAGGATGTTTTTTCTGTATCTTGCATTCACATTAAAGCTGGAAATGTTAAATCTAGAAAGAACGGGATTCTTAGGTCTTGGTGAGGCACCTTCTTGTACACGGAGTGTCCATGGTAAATCAAAATCAGTTCAACAGTTTGAAAGTATTCATGCAAACAGCAGAGGGAACAATTTATGATATTAGAAAAATTAATGCTTCTAGGTTACTATTTCTCTGTACACAAAGCTCACATCAAGATATGTGAGCTGAAGTCCATGACAGTGAGTACGAATTTACCTGCCTGCAAGAGTAACAGAAATGACAGGCCACATGCAAGCACGGAAGTGAAGGGAAGTAGAGGGAACTACAGAAAGTGGGCCTGTTGGAGGAACAGCTGTGCTAAGCTCTTGCCAACTGCTGTCACACAACAGTATATGCCTACTGTCATCCTGTGTTTCACTCTTGAACTGTAAAATTCCCCAGCTTTTTAAAAACACTGGAAATGAAAGAGAAAATCTGAATACTCACACCAACCTAATTTATCACATTAGAGGAGCCATACAGATTTTAGTACACCATTTTAATATCTTGTGCTCTCCCCCGCCTCTGATTTTACACTCCTCCCCCTCCCTTGCTCTTTGCTTCAGTTGTGTTGGCCATTTAAATTTTTTCTTTTCTGTTTGTTTGTTTTCCCTATATCCTTCATATAGCCCTCTGTATTTTTCATTTTCTTTCGGACTTATTTCCACTAACATGATTCCTGTCATACAGATTTTAATCTCCCCCGTCCCACCCCCCAGTCAAATGGCTCTTTAAGAAGAGAGTAGTATGAGGAAGATTCAGATAATCTTTTGGGAGATAGTTCCAAATTTTTAATACTTCAAAGGTGACCTATGATCTTTACATGCTTTTCAATCTCATCGATATCAGCAGGAGTCCAGAATTCATCAAAGCAATTATATCAAAATTTTCAAATGTAAGCCTTTTTTATCTCTCCTATTATCAAACACATGTATTTCAGTCTTTTGAAATATGAATGTTATTCTAAACAAAGAACATTAAATTAATTCTATTTAAGAAAATCGTTGTACTAAGAGGAAGCCAAAAGAACCTATATGAATTGAAAAAATATCAGTTCTCTGATCTTCTCTGTTTTGCATTAAAACTTTTAATAATACCAAATTAAGTAAAAGTATCAGGAAGTATTTTTAAAAATTGACTGCTCAGGAAGGATTTTAAAATATGAGTGTATAGCCAAGCACTAGAACATCATTAATATTTTATTGCATTATTTTAAGGTACTATTTGTTGATAACACTGTATATAATTTAGAGGTATAGATTCACATCCACTGAAATGTTTGTTATCATGTCACACCCAGCATTAAATCACCCACAATCGCAGGGCATGGTGGCGCATGCCTGTAAGCTTCAGCCTATGAAGCGGCTGGGGCTAGGGATTGCCGTTCGAGTCCCAGTCGGGGCAACACAGCGAGACCTAGTCCCAAAAAATCGCTGGGCATGGTAGTGCACGCCTGTAATCCCAGCTACCTGGGAAGCTGAGGCTGGGGATTGCAACGTGAGCCTGCATTTCCACGGGAAAAAAAAAATAGCGAGATCTAGTCTCAAAAAAAAAAAAAAAAAAAAAAAAAAAAAAAAAAAAAAAAAAAAAGCATCCATGACCATCTCTATAGTCCACTGGGCTCCTTCCTTCTTGTGCTCCCATCCACATCCACATCCCTCCCCTCCCCTGGTAGCATCAAGTCTACAATCCAATGTATAGGGTTTGTTTTTGATTTGGTTTTGTCTTACCCCTTATTTTGTTTCTCTATTTTCTACATATGAGTAGAATCATCTGGTATTTATCTTTCTCATTCCATTTTATTTCACTTAGCATAATCCCCTCAAATTCATCAATGCGATTATAAATGGCAAATTTCTTTTGCCATTTGGCTTAGTAACATTTCATTCTGCATTAATACCACATCTTTATCTACTCATCTGTCCTTAGGCACTTCAGTTGTATCATACTTAGCTATTTTAAATAATGTTGTGATGAATATAGGAGTACCTTCAAGTTAGAATTCTTGCATTCTCCAAATAGATACCTAGGAGTGGAATTGTTGGGTCATATGATAGCTCTATTTTTAACAGCTTGAGAAACCTCCAAACTGTTTTCCACAGAGGCTTACCCAGTTTACAGTCCCATCAAGTGTGTACAAGCATTCATTTTTCTCCATATCCTCATCAATACTTGGTTTTGGTCTTTTTTATATGAGTCATCTCACAGTTGTGAAGTAATAACTCATTGAGGTATTTATTTCTCAGAAAATGTTTTGCAAACATTAATTCCACAGAATATGATTGGCCAGTTCTTTCATTGATCTCAAATTTAAAATTATAACTAATGTTTTAGTGGGTCACATATATCAGAGTAGACCATGCAAGGAGAATTAGGTTAGCAAAAGATAAAATTCAGACACTTACCAACATTATAAATTGGGTTGCCTATACAATAACCTAACAACAAAGTTATAAAGTTTAAAACATTTTAAAGGTCAAAAGCTCAAAATCATAACAGGATTTCTAATTAGCAAAATTCAGACCACAGAAAGAAGCTGAAGTCTTAAGATTAAATCCAGATGATATTCTTGACCTATCTACTTAACCTATCTGACTGAACCGTGGACTTATTTCCCTAGGAGATATTTGAGTGGCATTACTTTGGACAATTACCACTACTAGGTTATTTTCTAAATACCCACCCTTAAGTTTTATATTGATCGTGAGTCAACTATGTTTTTCTCAAATCATTTTATGCCAGTTTTTTTACCACTGTAATTATGCAATTTGATTAAATATTCCATAAGCTGATTAAGTATGAATACGGAGACAGAATTCTATGAAAACCTAGCTGAATTCTTTAGAAAAAAGTTTAAAAAGCCAGGTCTGGAAAGAAAATTATTGAGCTAGGTATGAGCAAAAGATCTTGAGTGAGAAATACTGAAAAAAATCTTGACAGATTCTTTCAAAGAGTTTTGCAACTGTCTTTAACTTGTAGCTATGCTTTTAATAAGTTAAAACTGTTTGAAATAGATAAGTGTGAATCATGGGTATTGCTTATCTGAGAAAGATAACTGAGTCCTCTCAATAAATGCATTTATGCTCAAAGACAAGGTCTTGAATTCTTGAAAATAATACAAACAATACAAATATGTAAAACATGCATTTTGTTTTCATAAATCCCTTTTCAATTGAGTGATAAATTTATTAGCCAATGTCAATCACTTCAAATAATAGCTCTGTTGTACTCATTGTAAAATAGAAGGTAACATTTCTACCATAATGTTCTATGTTTGAAGTTTTTGAGTTTTAAACCATTGTCACAAATGAGATTATTATCTTCAGTGTCAATATTTTACAGCAATCAATTGCAAAGTTTAGTTCTTAGTGAACTAAAATTCGGGTAAATATTACAGAAAATATATGCTGACTTTTTCTCCTTTGTCCAATGAACACTGTTTATTTAATAAATAAATTTATTGATTACTTTATCTTCTCTAAAATGAATTACACATGGTTAAGTTAGGTAAGAGCAGTCAACTATAAGGAAAAGAGCGGAAACCAAGTTCTGTTGAGAAACCTAAGTAGTATATGTGTGTTTATTTAAAGGGCTTTAATGTGAAGCCTAACTAATGTTATTAACCAAAATTATTTTACTATGTAAATAAACAGTTATACTAAATGTAATATTCATAATTAGGTCAAAATAATTAAAAATCATTAGCAATTTTATGTACCAGACATTGCTAGAATATCATGTATATTTACACACCTATTTTTCAAAGCACTCATTTCATAGATGAGAAAGTTAAGTTGCACAGATAATAGATATGTCGCACACAGTCACTGTCATTTTGTCACTGATGTGAGGAGCAGATGCAAGACTTGGTCTCTGGTCTCTTAAGTACCAAAGTAGATGACCACCATCATAATTCTGTTACAAATCCCATAGTACACCTTTTCATGCTACTCATGAAAACTTGCAAATTCTTTAGGTTATTTGATTTTTATTTAAAATTTTTCAATGCACTTTTTAATCATTGTTTTAATATGCAAGTATAAAAATTTAAAACGCTAGATTCTTCTTCAAAAAATTTCTTCAGAACAAAATAGTACACATACAGATTGCTAATACAAAGTACTTTCACCAAAACATATGAGATTAATTCTGGAATATTTTATTTATTTCTATTTTTTATTGATTGCATGCACGTGCGCGCGCGCACACACACACACACACACATTACATCATTGTATATTCCGAGGTTCTCCCATCACATCATTTTAATCTCTTGTGAACATCCCTCCCTCAATTTTTCCCTCTCAACCTCTCCCTGGCTTTATATTTTAGTTGTGCTGTCAAAATTGTTTGTTTGAACATTTTTTGTCCTTTTCTTTGTTTTCCTTACATCCCAGCTATAAGTGAGACCATCCAGTATCCAGTATTTCTTTTTCTTTCTGACGTATTTCTGCTACCATGATTCTTTCTAATTCCATTCATATTTGCTGCATATGATGTAGGTCTTTTTTGCTTGCTGAATAATATTCCATCACATATATATCATAACTTTCTGAGTCATTCATCTGTTTGGGGGCATTTGGATTGTTTCCATGTCCTGATTATTGTAAATCATGCTGCAATAAACATCTGAGCACAGGTGATTTTTTTAAAGAGTGTTTTTGTATCCTGTGGGTAAATTCCCAGAAGTAGGATTGCTAAATTGAATAGTAGTTCCATTTTCAGTAGTTTGAGGGTCCTCCAGACAGTTTTCCAGAGTGGCTGGACTGGGTTTGTATTCTCACCAGCATGTCAAAGTGTTCCTTTTTTCTCTGCTTCCTCATTAGCACCTGATGTTTCCCATTTTTTTGAAATGGGCCATTCTTATTGGTGTAGGTGCATTTCATTGTGGTTTTCATTTGTAGTCCTCTGATTATAAGTTATATTGAGCATTTTCTCATTATGCCTGTTGGTGTCCTGTATTTCCTCTTTGGTAAAGAGACTTTTAAACTCTTCTGTCCATTTTTTGACTGGGCTTTTGCTTTGTCTTTGTTGAGTTTTATGAGTTGTTTATTAATTTTTTATATCAACCTCTTAGCCATTGAACGGAGTGCAAGGATTTTTTTTTTCACTCGGTTGACTGTCTCTTTATTTTGGTTTTGTCTCCTGATGTACAGAAGCTTTTTAGTTTGATATAGTCCCAACTGTTTGTTTTCCTTCATTCATTTTCTTTTTGTGTATGGATACATCTAATGCTGGTATCTTTTAATCCATTCATAGAAGCACCTACTCTGGGGTTTGTGCTTATTACAAGACAATAAAAATGTGTCTTAGACACTGTCATTTTCCTCAAGGAAACAATGATCTGGGTGAAGATGAGATAATGAAGTAATTGTGACATGATAAAATAGCAGTTCTAATAGAGAGTCATACTAAATATGGAGAAACAAAGAAGTAACAAAAACTCAACAAAATGAGTATAGAAAGACTATATAGGAACATTGCCTCAACACATAAAGGCAATATGAACTAGTACACAGCTAGTATCATATTCAAAATCAAAGATTACCCTAGAAATTCAAATCTATTCAAAATCAATTCAATTCAAAGTGGAATATCACTTCATACTGTTAAAATAGCTATTGTCAAAAATACAATAAATTAACATACATTGGTGAAGATGTGAAGAAAAGCAAGTCATTATACATTGTTGAAGAAAATGTAAATTGGTGTAACAATCACCACATGATCCAGCAATTCTATTTCTGGGTAGACACCCAAAGTGAATGAAACCAGCATATCAAGGAAATATCTGCACCTCAATGCTCACTGCAGCATTATTCACAATTGTCATGATATAGAGACGACCTAAATATCACCAGTACATGACTGATTAAAGAAGATGTGGTAGACATATATAATTGGACATTTCAGTCATAAGAATGAGTAAAATCCCACCACTTAGGACAGTGTAGATGTGAAGTATGATGGCTAAACTATACTGAAGCACATTAACCTAAAAAGCAGAACTTAGGAGATCCAGATAAATAACCCATGACTTACTAATTCAGTTTACTGGTGTGCAGCCCAGTTTCTCCTTGAATCTTCCTCACTCTATCTTCACTACATTAGGTTATGTGCTACCATCAGTGATAGCACATGCAGAACATCAGTACATGTAAAGTCAGAACATCAGTACATTTAAAGTGTATGTAAATCCTTAACTCCTTCTTAGGGGTACTCATCCTTTGGATATGAATCTACTGAGTCAGTACCTGTACTAATAAACCTGCTTCTTGACAGCTCTGGTATCCTCATTCTCTGATTGCTTCGGCTGAATATGGTCCTTGTACCCTCCCTAATTGCCAGCTTTCAGAAGGACCTTGAGGCATTATGCTAAGTGAAATAATTCAAAGAAAGAAAGAGAAATACCACATGATATGACTTAAATGTACAATCTATAAAAACTGGGTCATAGGAACAGAGAAAATAATGGTGGTTACCAGAGTTGCAGGGGAGTTGAGTACAACAGGGAGATGTTGGACAGAGTATGGACTTTGAGTTATAAAATAAATGAGTTCTGGGAATCTAATTTATAGTTTTGTGATAACAAATAATGATATCTTACTATACTTGAAAGTTACTTAGAGAGTAGATCTTAAATGTTCTCATCACAAAAAAAAGAAATTTAATTATGTGAAGTGATAAAAGGTGTTAGCTAACACTATAGTGGTAATCATATTGTGATATATTTGAATATGTCAAGTCATCATGTTGTACACCTTAACTTAGGCAAATAATATATATATATATCATTTGCTATGTGTCATATATGTGGAGAAAATGCAAAAAGGTGATAAATTTGTAAAACAATGCTCTAGTGGTGTCATTAACATTCTTTACAATTACTAGCACCTGTCATTAATAAAAAGCAAGTGAACTTTCATCAGCGTTGCTTTGTGTTAAGCTCTCTACAGACAATGCACTGGCTTCTGCCTGAACCCAAGTGAACCATTCCTACCACCAATGCCCTGGTCAGCCACTGTGAATTTGAACTAAGTTTTATAAAATGGAGAAGACAGGGAACATTATTTCAGACAGAATTCTGTATTTGAGTGAGCTTGTGTTATGGGGGAAAAAAATGAAGGCAAGAAGTTTTGTTCAGCTTAGGTGCAAGAGACCAACAGTATAAAAACAACTTAGAGTCAAGCCAGAATCTAAGCTCATTGACTCAGAAATCCACACTTTCTCCTAAAGGCAGTGGAGAGGGTGGGTGATCTGATATTCTCTAAAGCCCTAAATTCAAGTCCTGGCTCTTTAATTTAACTACCACATGCTCTTTCATTTAACTACCACACGATCCCCATCCATGAACCTATCAGATAAAATTGATGACATAATGCCTACTCCAAACAGTTATTGTACAGTTTAAAAGCAATGATGAATGCTAACTGCCTTGTAGAGTATGAATGGATGATATACAAAGAGCTCATTGAAGAGTTCAACCAGAAGAATGTCAAGATTTGATCTATGGTTTAGAAAAATTTATTTGGCAATATGTACAGTGAGAGAGGTGAATAAAAAAATTTATGAAAGTACAGTTTGATGAAGAAAATGCTTTCTACCTGTTCATAGGATTTTGAAAAGATTGAAATGTTTGCTATCAATAATACTGCAAGTTTTATAAAAGGCACTGAATCAAAAAAATACAAGTATTCATGATTACTGTAGATAAAGGGTGATGGGAAATCTATGTTATTTTTGAACTTTTCTGCAAGTCTCAAACAATTTCAAAATAAAAAAGGTAAAACAGAAAAGAGAATATGAATGCACCTAAAATTCCATATGTGAATCTGAATAGCTGTTATCAGAGATGTAGTCTGCAGAGAAATGGAACTATTCAAGCTGAGTTAAAATGATGTTGGATTGAATGACAGCCCAGTAACACACTGACTCTTGGAAATTCCCTTCTAGTAGTATTCTAAGTCTGTTCTTGCCAAATATTTCTTTCTTTTCATGTAAGAATGACGGTAAACAGCCAAATCAAACAGGATCATTTAGCTTGTTTTAAAGAAATCTCTGGAAAACTAGTTTGAGTTGCCATTTGTCATTACCACCAAATCCTGGATATGTGGTAGTAGAAAACTGCAGTGTCATTCCTCAGCTTGTCTCCAGGAGCTTTTCTTATTTGTTCTTTCACACAAGATCAGAGGTTCCATGTGAAGTTCTTGGAACACAAATATCTGACAAAGAAGGGTAGATGAACATTTTTTTAATTGAAAGTGATATGCTCAGACAGTTTCCATTTCCCTTGAACAGAAAAGTTTTTTAAGGATTTTGATTAATAGAAGGCATCAATAAAAAATTATATTTATGTGTGTGTTACCTGCTCATGTGATTGATAACTGCACACAAAAAAAAATAAATAAAATAAAACACTGCCCACTAGAGACTTATAATATGTGATGCAAAAACATATTCCCATTTTTTTCTATCTGAAAAATTGCTTACTGAGAAGGAAACTGAAGTCTAGGGAAATGAAGTGACTAGATAAGAATCTTTCCTCTTGTATTTGGTAGACTCTAACTTTAGAACTCATTCCTATCTAGCACAATAAAGAGCACACACTCCTGGGTGAGCTTAAAACAAGAAATAAGTATGTACAAGTAGACATCATCAAAAAGGCTTTCAGAAACTATCATTTAAACTAAAACACTCTACAACTAAGAGGAAGTATTTGTATATCATATCAGCATAAGGCAAATGTCTAAGATCTACAAAAAACTCATAAAACTCAATGATAAAAAAAAACATATAACCCTATCAAAAACAGACAGAACATAGACACTTCTACAAGACATAGAGATGGCCAATAGGTACATGAAAAATATGTTCCTCATCACTTACAATTAGGAAAATGCAAATCCCACAATGAGATACCACTTCACAGCTGTTAGAGTGATCCATATTCAAAGGACCAAAGTCAGATGTTGACAAGGTTGTGGAAAAAAATAACACTTGCACACCACTGGTGGGAATATAGACAAACCCTATGGAAACATATGGAGCTTCCTCAAACTATTAAAAATAGGTACCATATGATCCAGGGATTCCATTCTTAAGTATCAAACTGAAGAAAACAAAAGCACTATTTCAAAGAATATATGCACAGTATGCATATATACACTATATGCATATATGTATATACCCAATATATGCACTTCACTGTAGCTCTATTTATAATAGCCAAGCAATGAAAATAACCTAAGCGTCAAAGACAGACGAAAAGAACATGCATTATATATGCTCAAATAAATACTACTTAGTTATTTTATTTAGTATGAGGTATTACTATTTGCAGCTACATGGATGGAACTAAAGGGGACTAAGGAGAAAAAGAGAAAAACAAATACCAGATGATTTCATTCATATGTGGAATATAAAGAAAACAAAGCAATAGACCGAATTGAATTAAAACAAATTCTTGAAATTTGTTGAACTGAGGGTACCAGAAGGGGAGGGTGGGGAGATGGGAGCAAAGGGAGAGGGAGCTGAATGGAATACAAGAGAAGATTATTAGAACAGGGTGGTAGACATGGTGTGATAACATACAGAAGTATAATCTATATCCTTAAAACATAAATAGGGTTACAAACCTAGGTTACTTCAGTAACACAATAATTTAAAAATAAACAGCCTCTCATTGATGTGAAACTACTCTGGAGAGCCTGACCTAAAATCACCCACCTCCATCTAACCACAGGAAAAAACTTTAAAATCCCAACACTGAAGTAGAGTCTCTCCAAGCACACATAATCACAGAATTACAATTCTCCTCACATCCACACATGCAAAGGAAGGCCTTTCAAATGGAGCAAATACTCCATTAAATACTCAATTAAAGCCATTTCCAGAATGTACAAGAATGTGATTTAGGTCACATATATGATGTCAGAACTATAGGTTGAATCTCATCAATGCAATGAAGCAGAAGAAAATAAGATTAAAACCAGTTGTTTGGCTTCGTGTAGCTAAAACAACTGCCTGATTAACTAAATTTTTCTCTTTCTAACTGGTTGTCATGGTATTGTGCAGATAGAATCTTAGTCTGAGCCTGCAGACAACAACGAATGTGTGACATTCTGCCTCGACCCTTATATTGCAATTATATTAGGACTGTCATTCTTAGATGACATAGAATCACAACGGTATTAAAAATTCCAGAAATTTGGGCACAGGAAAGTCAAGGCATCAGTGAAGGGGCATATTTTAAGCTATTTTAAAAGATGGCTTCATTATTTTTGAATATTATAGACATTCAAGACTCAGATATGAGTACTAAAAATAAATTCAATTAAGAAAATGAAAATATGGCAAATGGCCTGCAATACATGGTAATATGACAAAAATCTACAATTATTTCAATGTGCACAGACACGAGTTGCTTCATTCTGAAAGGCACTTCTTAATCAACGATAACTGCAATAACAATGAAAATTATTTTAAAAAATTTTGGACATTCAGAACATACCAGAAGTTCAGCATGTGTTGTCTCATTTAACTTCCCCACAACTGTTTGAGAGATGGTTTAAGAAGATTTATATAGGCATGTACCCACAGCTGCCAACCGGCCTCTGGCTGGCAGCTGCACCCATTGCACACCACTGCGCACCCTCTGCCATCAAGCTGGCTGGTAAGGGACCTTGGAGGCTGGCCCAGGAGACCTGGACCAGCTTGGCATGTGGGCAAGATAAATTCCACTCAAGGTCAGAGAAAATAAGGGGGCACGGTAGGGAGTTCTTGCCATTTCACTCTCACTCCACTTAGTCCTCGGAAGGAATAAGAAAAGCAAACATTGCAAGAAGCAACATAGACCAGATAAGGATTTTGCCAATACAACTGGGCAGGATGCAGGAGAAGGATCATCATAGAACATAATAGACTGGAGAGACAACCATGGTGAAGACCTATCTCTGAAGTGTACCTACAAACTTGTCAGGAATGGATGAACCAAGACCCCATTTCGGGATATGCCATTCAAGAAAACAAGGAGCCCCTCCACATACCGTGGAAGAGGAAGTACACAGAGTTGGGGAATTGGCTCCACAACAAATCTGCAAAGGAAGAGAGTGGAGATCATCCACAAAAGCCATTGGTGGATGCCTACCTTCACTGAGAAACCTTATTACAGAAAACTGCTGGAAGCAAGGCCCCCCAAGCCAGAAGGCAGAGCTATGGGGTGAAGAGGCAATGGATATACAGGGAGAATAAACTGGAACGAGCAGCCAGCAATGAGAAGACACGGTTAAACCTCAGATGAGCACGGACAGACTGCCCAATGCGAAGCTAAGACTACAATCCTTCACGCACAGAATGTCGTGTACCAGGAACACAGTCCCTCACCTGTCAAATAGACACAACCACAGAAAAGGAAGTAGAGAGACTTATGGACTGAATATAAATCATCAAACAACAAGATGGTTGCATCCCAGCAACCATTTATCTATGTAAGAATTTTTTTAAATATAAATGGATAAAAAATTTTTAAAAAGAAGATATGTACTTTACAAATGAAGAAACTCAATTCAAAAATGTAGTCTGTTCCTCAAGATCAGTTATCAAGGGGTAGGTTCTCTCCGCATTAGTCACAAAGGCCTAAAACCTTAACTTCACTCTCAATAACCTCTGAGTACACTTTAAATTGCTGGTTGTCCTAAGTTTATCCCTTGGCAATCACATTTCTAAGTTGATTCCTCTTCAGTCACATTTCCCTTCCATTCTCAAGCCCTATTCCTACTCTCATTAAGAACAGAAGGCCCATTTCAGATAAGGAATCAATGAATAATAATGATAAGTTAACAATTTTTAAACAGAATAGCAAGGCTAGACATCTAAAATAGCTAAATAGAAATATCTAACTCAAAGACATTTTTAGTTCAGTAAAAAATTTAACCCACTCCACGATTTTAAGATCTTGAGCTTTTTTCTTTATCTTGTTCAGTGACGCTATTAAAATGAATGCTTAAAACAAGAATAATAACTTTTTCCCTAAGCCAAAAAAACTCAAATTCCTGGGATCCACATTCAATCTGATCCTTTCTATAATGTGTGTTGTTTGGTCAATGCAGTGGAGATATGCAAAGTGGCTGTGGGTGTTTCTCTCTAGTCTGATTCAGCAGGTACTACACAAAGAAGATGGAAGTGATGCCATGTGCTCTAGAGACATAAATAGATACCAAATAAGAATTAAATCAGAAAAAACACTCCAGCACAGAGACTCTTTTATTTAACACAAGAGGTTCAAAAGTGGAAGAATGACAAAGTATGCAGTGTATCTCAGTTAACAAATGAAACAACTCATTATTTTAGAAAAATTCCTAATATTTATAACTTAAAAACTAAATCAACAGTAAATTTTCATCTTCAGTGGACTGACAGATCACAACTCTCCACTAGACTCCCCTTCTCTGATAGATTATAAAGTAGAAAGTCAATGTGAACAAGTAATAGAGTTGTGTCCTGCTTTACTTTTTGGGACAAATTGGTCTGTGCTCCTGTCTCCCAACAGTATCAATTAACAACACATAATTTTAATAGAATGTTTGAAAGTACAGGACTGTTGATGCAAAAATTAATTGTCTTTAGCTGATTTCCTGTAGACACAGCTAATCAATATGATACCATCTCACAAGCAGCTGCTCACCTTCTTCCCACATATTAAAGAGAGGAAAGAATGTGAATTCAGTGGTTCTGCACGTGTAGGGGTGACATTTGAAATTTTAACATCTTGGAATGTAAAATCCTAGAAACAAAATTAATAATTTTGCTTCTTAGACTGAAGTTAAAGATCCTATTTTTTCAAAATGAGTTAGATTAAATGATTCAATTAAGCAAAGTATTAATAGAAACATCACAACAGTAGTACCTAAAATTTGATCACCTGCATGATATAAACTCTGGGAATTATAACCATATATATCAAGGACTTTTGCATATAATAATTTGGTATGTTCCAAAATAATGCAGTATATTTATTGTAGAGTACTTTTTAAAATTTCTATATCAGCATGAATATTTGAAAAGAACATTGTCTATAAAACAATACGTAATCCAGATCCAGCTGCCACCTTTTGTGTAATCTAGAATGATATCATGTCGGTCAAAAATTTCTCATCTGTAATGTGAAAGATGTAAGTGACATCTAAAGTTCTAGTTCTAGAATTATTTGATTAAAAAAACAAACAAACGATCAGATAAAGACAAATTTTAAAACCAACACCTGTAATTGGACCACAGATCTATGACTTTGCAGAGGTAGGAGAAGGGGTGAAAATGGGCATGGGAGAAAGAAGAGTACTATGGTTGATGGCCATGAGTGCTGCAGTGATGGGTCCCTTAAGTGACTACATCTGAGGGTGAAAATCCTATAGTATCAAAATGCTAGCAAAGTTGTAAAACAGCAGTACTTCAATAAAGATAAATTTTAAAAAGTAAAAAATGTCAAAATGATGAGAAATGATAGTGTAATTGACCCAGTATATACTCTACCACCTCACAATTCATTGCTTGTTAGAAACAATGTAACTTAATGAATATCAAAGTGGTTAAAAAATAAAGTTTTTCAATTTAAAGGGTTGGGGCAACTCCCACAAAGATGAAAAACCTCCCATAGCCTTCAGTAAATGTTAGATAACCGGGTAAGGGTGTAATCCAGGCTATCCTGTCGAGTACTGCAGCCACAAGACCCAAGTGACCACTGAGCACTTAGATGTACTGTAAGAATCAAATACACATCAGATATAGAAGGACTTAATATGTAAAACATTCAAAAGATATCATTATTTTCATATTGACTACATGAAAATATAATATCTGAGGAACATTGAATTCAATATATATTATATATAATATTATATATATATTTGAAACTGGATGCCCCTCCCCCACCCTTGGGTTGTGGCAGTTGGCCCCTACCCCTACCCCTACCCTTTGGGGGGTGCGGCAGTTAAACTGCCATAGGAAGCAGTTGAACAGGAAGTTAGACCAGAAGCAGGTGGATAAAAAGGCAAGGAACAGAGAACTTTTGGGGGAGAGGGGAGAGAGAGAGAGAGAGAGAGAGAGAGAGAGAGAGAGACAGAGACAGAGACAGAGACAGAGACAGAGAACTTTTGGGGAATGGAGAGAAAATAATGACAGGTAGGTAAAGAGTAGCCCGAGTGACCGGGCTGGGGAAAAGGCCCCTGGAAGAATGAAGTAGAGGTGACGAGGTGCCATGGTGTCCGGCAGAAGAGTGGCCAGCATGGATATTGTAGCACTGCAGCAAGGTGATATGGAAGGCTAGTACCTGGAGATGGCCAGGAATTTGGAAATCTGATTTATGCATCAGCAATTATGGAAGAAGTTTGGAGCACCTTGGAAAAGTGGAGCAGTGTGGAATACTGGAGAGAGAAGGAAAGAGAAGACACCGGAGAAAGGACTGGACTTTGCAGATTGCCAACCTCTGAGGTTTGGAGGGGCACCATCTTGAACTGTGTCTTTGGGACCTTTGGGACTAAGAATGGTGACTGGGGTAAGATAACTGCCACTTGTGGCTTTAAGGACTTTTTGTTTTCCCTGTTGAACTCTCTGTTGTTAAACTGCACTTTGAGGGGCAACTGCTACACGCGAGTGATACAGACCTGGGGCTTGTTAGTTGGAGGCTTTTGTGCCCCCCTTTTTGACCAGATTTCAGTTGGCAAAAGAAAAAAATAGGAAACTGGGTGCCCCTCCCCCACCCTTGGGTTGAAGCAGTTGACCCCCATCCCTTGCCCCTCCCCGTTAGGGGTTGCAGCAGTTAGATCCTTGGGTTTGGGCAGTTAGCCTCTCCCTACACTTGGGTTGTGGTGGTTGGCCCTGCCCCTGCCCCACCCCCTTGGGGGCGTGTCAGTTAAAAACTGGGGGAGGAAGCAGCTGGAGGAGGATTTACTGGAGAAGCAGAGAGAGGAGGAGTAGGACCAAGTGAAGCTAAGAACTCAGAGGTTTTGGCACCTGGAGAAGGACACAGGAGCGGAGCCTTCTGGGGCACTCTGAGCATCGGTTCCTGAAGGGAAAAGCCATGTGAGGGTGAAGGAGAGGTGACCTGGAGGAAGTGCTGAGCCAATATGCAACCCGGAGAGACCCTCGATTGCCTACCTCTGAGATTTGGAGGGCAAAGGGGCATAATTTGGACTGTGTTTAGGACTGTTGGGCTAAAAGGTGACTGGAGTAAGATAACTGGCCATTTGTGGCTTTAAAAAGAAACTTTTCATTTTCTTGGTTAACTTTCCTTATTAACAGTTTTCTTGATTAACTTTCCTTGTTAGTAAAATCCCTTGTTAAACTGCATTTTGAGTGGCAACTACTATGCGTGGGTGATAAAGGCCTGTGGTTTGCTATTTGGGGGCTTTTTGAACCTCTTTTTCAACCCGATTTCATATTGTATTATCAAAATTAATTTTATTCATTTCTTGTTACTCTGTTTTTTAATGTGACTAACAGAAAACTTTAGGTTATATATATGGTTTGCATTCTATTGTTACTGGACAAAATTTTTATAGGTTCTGGTTGCTTAGCAACAAGCAAAACAAGTAAAATCCCCTTTCAAGGAATCTGCACTTTAATGGAGGTAGGAAATAATAAATAAGCAACTAAATAATTAAATTTGGATAACAGTGCTATGAAGATAATAAAACAGAAAATTGTGCCAGAATACTTTTCTTGAAATAGGTCAGGAAAGATCTTTAACAAAAGTGACATTGAAGCTGAAACCTGAATGATGAGACATGACAGCTTAATACACATTTGAGCACAGAATAACCCAAGAGGAGGGGAGCAAACTTGGGAGAAGGGTTGAGATGTCTGTTTTTAATGGACATTGAAATACATATACTTATGACACAACATTTACCAGAAGTGTATCTCTAGGATCCATAATGAATCTATCAGGAATTGAGCATGTTTTAGTAACTGTAATATACATTAACCCATTTTTGTCTATTTGGTGGCTCTCAAACCACCCGAGTTTGGAGAGGCAAAATGTTATTGTTGATGGGTTATCACCAATGAACTTTCAAGTGCAATTAGAGGACATGACTCAGGCTCAGGATAAAGCAACCGCGTTTATTTACAAATGGGGAAGAGAGATAAAGATTGTGGGAGAAAGGAAAGAGCTAGAGGCAGGACAAAGGCAGAAGCAATTGTCAGGTGGCAGTTTGAAGTAGAGATCAGACATGAAGTTCTGGAAGGTCAAAGGTCTGGAAGGTTTCTGTGAAGTTCTCCACAGAGGTGTTACCACAGCAATCTCAAGACCAATCTGGGAAGCACTAGACACCAGACCAGCCGACACAAAAGGCAACAGCAGCCAAGGGTTGGTGTCAGATGTGTCAGAGGCATGATCCAGCATTACAGCTCTATAAAGGTCTTCCCAGGAGAGATTCTGGATGAGTCTAGCTGACTGCCTCACTGGAAGTTGGCTGGCATCAGACATATATTCTACAGTGTACTCATCTTTCAAATTGGTCCTTTTTGGTTGAATGACACCCAAGGGAGCTCCAATCAGATGCATCTATTTACCTCAGCTCTTTGATTGGTGCTGTTCTCACCACACCAGCATGTCCAACCTGACCTACAGTGAGGTTGAATTTCAAAACTGAACATCAGGAGCCCCTTTGGCAGTAGTACAAGCACAAATCTTATTGGTGCCCATATGAGCTCCAATCAGATTGCTTCATTTTCAGTCTTATGCTGATTTCATGGGTGCCTCTGACATTTCTAGATGTAAAATTGTGACTCAGTGTTCATTATACTGATGAAGAAATTAAAGTTAGGAGGGATTAAAGAACCAGTGAGGACAACTTAAGTGAAGAAACAGTGAGGCTGAAACTCCTATTGTCACACCTCAGGTCTAGGACTCTATCTATGACAGCCATCTGTCATCTTCACCCAAAGTACAGAGGGTAAGCCAACAGATATCACAGGAAATAAATTCTTTGCCTCTCTTTTTTTCTGGCTGTTCTTTACTGCTCAGTGGTTCACAGGAGTGAGTTTGGAGAACTACAGTCCCTGCCATCAAGTACTTGACAAATTGGGAATACAAATTTGATCTAAGACAACACAGTTACTAGGCATCATTGTTCATTTTTAGAAGGAAGGAAGAAACCCTAAATCTCTTTTACTTTCTTCCTCTTAATTATCAAATATTCATCTTATTCATTACACTTAGATGCTAAGCAAGCATTTTTGTTTGTATGTCAAATGACCTGAGAGAGCTAGAAGGTGCAGCTCTGAGAGATAAAGAGTTCTGGTTTTGAATCATCTCAACTTCAACACTTATAGGATGCAGGATAATGGACTATATGACCTTAATACTATGTAAGCCTCACTTTTTTCACATGTAAAACGGCCATAAAAATACACATCTTTAGGGTAATTGTGATGGTAAATTAGGATATCTGTGGCAAGTATTCATCCCAGAAACTCATGGCAGTCCCTCAATCAATTAGTGTTATACAACAACTCTAGATGTGACCACACTTTAGGGGAGGCTACACTACACTACTGTCCTAAAGAGACTAATTATGAGAAATCTAAGCATGCTAATATCCTTGGATATCCATGGGGTTAATAAAGTTGATAATGTGCTCTTTATTCTGTACTATAGCTGATAGGTTTTTGTATATGTTTTTGTAAGTTAAAGTTTCCATGCCCTGGGTTCCAACCAAATTCATTCTCCATTAGTTATCACAGGGCAATGGAAAAATTTGGAACCATTCTTTAATGTGAACCCATTTCTCATGACTGAAGAATATCTTTTCCTGTGAGCAGAAAAATCCCCCAAACAATTGTGTACTGAAGTAGCCTGTGAAGTGGCACCACTAGTTTATCTGCCAGTTGAAATGAGATGTTCTAGTACCTTCAAATAATAAATAGCTTCAGTCTTTGGGGTTTAGCTTTTTCCAGAAAAGAAAGCACACAGCTTAAAAGTCGCCAGTGATATTCCCTTCAGCCAATGATAGAAGCCTCAAAACCGCAGTCTTGGGAAATGGTTCATTGCTTTGCAAGGATCTTAACCTGAACCATCAGGGGTCTATAAACCATAAACTTACTGAGAATGAAGGTGGACATCTGTGTGCTAATGAAACGTAAGCATTTCCTAGTTAGGATAAATTCTGTTTCTGATCATTTGGGTAACAAACAAAGTGCAAATAAGTACAAGGTAAGTGATGGAATATTTTCTCTCCTGTCTAATTATGGAAGTTGCCTCAGAGAGCTTATTTTTCTGTTAGGGAAATATATAAATTTGTTTGGGCAACAGGATAGTTCGTTCACAATGCCTGACACGATTACTTCCTGTCCATCCACCAAACTACTTTTTTGCTTTTCAATTCTAAATCACTTGTATCAATCACCCACAGATGAATTTCCATAACTATTTCAAACTTTTCTGCAAGCTGAAATTTGGATTGTGGTGCAATAGGTGGTAAGAAGTATTTATTTGCAGTGAATTGGGGGCAAGTAAGGTGGGAACTGAGAAACTTTTAAAATAAACAACAAAAGCAATCCTAAGACATTATATTGGTATGAAAGGACCCTTGCCTTTTCATGCTTGTGTGTTTCTCTTGTCATGATAAGGGTTGATTTGGGTGGACTATACATAGGCTTTAAGGAAACCTTGAGAACTTCCCTGAGCTATAACCCTGCTTCCCCCCTTTTACTCATGCCTCAGTATGGGGATGAAATCACAATGGTCCCAGTTCCCACCCCCCCCTTTTTTTAATGAAGTACCATTGTTTTTTGTCCTTGTTAATTTTTTGACAACATGGAACTTCTTTCATGTGCAATCACTGTAGCTCTGGCATCACCAGTGCACCCATAGTCCTCCACCACTGTCCATTGTGCTCCCTCTGCCCTGTCCCCATCCTTCTTCCCCCCTCTTCCCTCTCTTTTTCTACAAGTCTCAGATTTATGATCATCTTTCAAAGGTTGGTTTTAAAGTTCATCTTTGTTTGACCCTTTGTTTTTTTCTCTATGTTCCACATATAAGTGAAACATTCCAGCATTTATTTTTCTCCTGGCTTATTTCACTTAACATAACACCTTCCAGTTCCATCCATGTTGCTACAAATGGCATGAGTTTGTCTTTTTTTGATCATTGTGTAGTAGTATTCCATTGTGTGTGTGTATATATACATATATATATGTGCACCTGCACACACACACACACACACACACACACACACACACACTACAACATCTAGATTCACTCATCTGTATTTGTCAACTCCCTTTTTCTAGAGTTCTGCAACTTCCCTAAGCAACTCCTGTACACAACCCTAGAAAGCCATACTTACGAAGTACACCAAAAATGTAGCACTGCATCCCACTACAGATCAATATATCTTCATTATAAACATTTCTCACTGCCTGACAGAGATTAAAAAGAATGTGTTGAAAGACTCCTCTGTAACTCTATGGAGTATATTCAAAACGCAGTACACTTAGAAATTTAGACTTTATATTCTAGGTGAAATATGTAACCTTAGTTTGTAGTTTTCAATTCAGATTGTCAAAGGACATAGACCTTCCACTTCTTTCTGGAGGCAACAGCTTTTTTGGTTTTTATATCCACCTTTCTAGTTATCTACTCTTTCTTATATTTCAAGATAAAACGGCCCAAAAGTTGAGCTATATGGGAGTTCATATAGTTAAAACTTAGCAGAGTTATTCCCCAAAATGTAGAGATCTGGGACACATAATAAATCTCACTTAGAGTATTTAACACTATCAGTTTGAATGTCAGCCACCTATATGTTTCCCATTATCCTCCAACTTTCTATGCAGGCAAAATACTTTTAAATGATTTTCAAAATCCAACAAGGGTGGAAGGCAGTGAAGAAGAGATGGGATATAATTTAGAACTATTAAAATCTCAGAGTTCATCTAATCAAACCTCATCATTTTACTATGATGGAAATGAGGCCCAGATTAATGACAACTTGTCATATGACATGATGCTTTTAAGGTCAGAGCTTAGAACATACTTCAAGCCTCACAACTTTCAGGCAAATGTTCTTTTCCATTCTCCAATTTACCAACACCAGGAGTTACTCTGATTCTTATCCTAAAACTGTATCCAGTAGTCCATGATAATAAATATGTTGAAAACGCAGCATGGTTAACTAGAAGGACCACTGCCCTTAGACCCAAAGCCGGGTTTAGGCCTAACTTTTAAGTCCAGTGTATAATTTCCCACAGTTTTACAATCAGGATCTCTATGTTCCTATTTTATTATTAATAAAATGAGGCTAATACCTGCCTTTGGTATCTTTCTGAATGGTTGTGAAAATTAAAGAATACAATGAAGGTGAAATTTTTATGAAAAAATGTTAAGTATAATGATTTTCATAACACTAAGCACCTGAGTGGAAAATAAATAATATGGGCTAAAATTTCCAGCATCTTCAAACATGGTATTAAGGCACAACTAGAAAACAATTGGGGAAAATCCTGTGGTAATTTTTTATGACCACCTCTCCCAGTTGTCTCAATTCTAACCCTGAGATGCTATTAACAGAGAAACCCTCAATCCTAGACAAACATAAAATGTGAACCACTGGGCATTATATTCACCTAGAGAAAATTAACAATGTTTCAGTTAAGAATTGTTCAAGACTGAACTATGAAATTTACATTACCCCTCTTTTCTGAGGTCCAGAATATGAAGTGAGGAGGAGAGGGAGGTAAAGAAAAAAGGACTGTGTAACATAGGCAAAGACTATAAAACCCATTTTCTGTCTCTGAGTTTATTTCCTACTTCATGGAACATTGTAAACAGCAGAAAAACTTCAGCAAGATAACATGGTAAGTCAAGAGGCAAAGTAAGAAGATTTTTAAAAAATCAAAGAATGCAATTTTATAGCTCTTCTGCTCCACTCAGCCCATTCATACCTTGCACCCTGACTGTCTGTGTGTGAAGGTTAAGAAGGTAATTAAAGTTTGGTATCCACCACTCTAAGAACTACTGAGAAATGTAGTTACTGACTCCTAATATGGAATAACTCAACACCTATTGTTGCAAATGTACTTGCAAAATACAAGTAAAAGGCGTTCTTTTCAACTATATTCTGATTGAGTTTTCTGGTCAAGGCCCTTAGAGTATGAGTTATCTTGGCCAAGACTGGAAAGAGTGTCATATTCAATAATCTAAACTATTCATTCCAAGTTCTGAATTAGGAACAGGCAATCTGCCTGTATATACACCAGTTCTAAAATCTATTCCAAAAAGACAATTTTGCAGTGGGAAGAATAATTTCTTTAGAACTATGTGCAGGAAGCATACCAAGAGAAATGAAAGGCTTTGGAAATTTTCTGGCATGCACCCACATTTGGAGGTTTCACCAAAATATTTATTCTGGTCCTTCTATCTCTCTAGAACAGATTTTTGAACATATGGCTTGAGGATATATTCTATCTTTCTGCTGCCTCATCATCTTATATCCGATTTTGTAGATATAGACATATATGTAAATGATGTGCTTCTTTCCTTCAAAACAAAGGAAAAATTAGAAGATAAAGTGTACTGGAAAATGGCACTCTTACAGAACTTATATGAAAAAGCTTGCAATGGATTCTATTGACAAGCAAGCTATAATGCACCCATAAGACTTTGTCTACCATCATTCTTCCTATAGTCTTTGCATATTGCATATAATTTTGTTCACATGGAGCTAAAAACAGTTTCAAATTCTGATGAGGTATAAAAGCAGAATAAAATAACTGGCCTGGTACACTTACTAAAATAATCAATAATCCCTCATACTTCTATACTTTTACAGCTCCTTGGGAAAAATGATCAATAGATCATTGACTGGTGGAGGATAAAAGAGGGCCCTATTTACCCATGATGAATTCAAGACATCATAAAAAAAATCATTTGTCTTTAAAAATAAATTCAGTAACTTATACTCTACATGTTTCATCATCAGGCTTAAATTTATGATTTTTTTTGAATAAAAATAAGTGTTCTGTTATATGATATTTTTAAAAATATCTTGACTGTGGCTATTTCGCTATAGGATATTTTGTGCATGAGCTGATCCTGTGCTTTTCTTTGTCTCTATAAGTCATATACTTATATGCAAAATCCCATGTATTTCATACATGCATACTTACCTTTAGGGACACTAGGTACTATTTTTACCTTTATATCAGATAAGGAAACTAAGCACAGAGAGATTTACCCAAGTTCACAGAGTTAGTAGGTGCTGAAATCAGGGTTAAAACTCAGACAGTTCAGCCATGATCTTCACTACCACCTCCAAGGCCATACCAATTACTATCTATACTCCAGACATCTCTTGTTCTCCAATCATTCAGTCCCTCAATGGTTCTTACCGGATTCAGCACTTTTGGACATGTTCAAAGCTTGATTCTTCTCATCATTTATCTCTAAGTCTAAATATCAATTACTTAAAGGCCTTCCCTGCATCCCCACTAAAGTTAAATGCCTTTTCCCTATCCTGTCCTATTCTTATTTATATCTTTCTTAACATTTTCCAAGAACACCCTCTATGAAGCATGTTGGTTTTGTCACTGCAGTACTCTAGCATTAAACTGAGCCCAGCATCGTACACAAAAGGAAAGTCAATACATATTCACTGAGTGATAATATTAAAGAACTCTGTACATATTCTGGACAAATTGCCTACCTGGGATAACTTTTAGACTTAATTGCAGCTAAGTCCAGCTATACATTTAGAAAAAGAGATTCTGGATGGAGTTATTTGGAAAACAAACCCTCGGTATAGTCCATGAATGTAGGCCCGACCTCAAAACTTTTTTTATTTCCATCCTCCTGAAAATGGTGAGAGTCACATCATAACACTGCACAAATGCCAAGCAACTACACACCAAACAACTGGTAAGTTCAAGCATAGAACATAAGAAAAATGAACAGGTAAGGAACCTATTTTGTTGTCTTTACCATCTTGTACTGCCTACATATGTATGATTCTGTCTCAAATTCTAACTTTTATATAGAGCTCAGCTAAAAATTTGGTGCTATAATGGCAATTAAGTCCCCAGTCAATTCTATCAACCTCTAAATAATGATAAGACTAGAAAGCCTTATATTCCAGCATTATCACGTAATTATCTGAGTTTCTAAACTGAATAGCCATTAGTCTAGAGGTATGTTGGGCAGAAATAACTATTTCTAATTACTATTATTACAGGCCTTGCCTGAGATCACAGGACCTGTTTTCTAGTCCAACACTCTAAAGAAGAAGCATTGTTAACTGCAGAATCTGTTGCACTCATAGTATCCTACGAAATTACATTATCACTTTGCCTGGGCAAAAGTCATCTAACCCCAAAACTGCATTGATCAATAAGTGAGAATATCAATGAGGTTATAGCAGGAGGCAGATAAAAAACTCAGTGGGTAATTTAATAGAAGAATTGTTCATAAAATTATAGTCAGAGTCTATGGAAACAAAAACGTGATAATGCAGTATTCCAAGACTAACAAGTGGTGTGCAATTACTACCACTAGACATGAAAGAGCAAGAGAAGCCAATAGTTCCCAGAATTAGATTCTAGAGAAATTGACTAGGTGTCTGGAGCAGGTCATTTGATAAAGAGATGCAACCACGGCAAGGGGGGAATGGGAATAAATATCTCAACCCACTCATACACCCACTGATTCAACCCAGCTGGAATAAAGTTAGGGAACCACATTCTGGGATATAGAACAAGCTGAAGAATGATGTTGACAGGATTTGGGGAAGAGGGAGGAACAGAAGTTATCCAGAATAGTGACCCTTTCTGGTGAAGAATAGCATAGGCGACCAATGAGTCCCAGGTGGCCCAAGACTTAACCGTTTAGCATTTAAAATTCTGCATCTCAAGAAATTCCTCAGTCATGAGTAAACTAAGATGGTCTATCACCTTAACCTCTAATATAGGTCAAGAGTGGTGGTTTACAGACCCATGGTGGTGGTTCCTTCGAGACATGGAAGAAGCTTTGCTGTAGAAGAAGGAAATGTAAAAGTGAACTTACAACATGAAACATTCATTTACTGAGTGGGTTCCGGTGAACTTGCTCTCCATGGCCAGAGTGAAGGAGGCAGGGAAATAGTAAAGTGACAAATTTTCTGGACTATTTGCTATGTATCACTGGGTTACTATAAGCCTCTCCCCCTCTCTAATTTGGAGTCTTCCTCTATAAAATGAGGTTTTAAAATCAGACTAGAATTTACCAGAATGTTTACTACAAAACTTATACGACTTTTGATGAGAATTCAGTGATTACATATTATGAAAAGTGCTACACAGCATGCTTTCTCTGAAAGAGAGCATGAGCCAGTATCCTACAGTTTCAGAGAAGTTGTATGGTCAGGAAAAGTGTCTAAAGATGTGACCACAAATGTCCCATTCCTTTCCAAGTGAGACCTTTCAGTATTGCACAAAAATGCCCCATAAATGGACCTTGGAAAATGCTGGGGAAGACAACTTTCTGTTGTCTCTTACAGTTATAGCATTCTGTGACTCTGACCAGTAATGAGTGAAAAGGAATATGTGTATAAAAGTCAAGCAATGACACTGTCACTTCATAGCAACCAACATCAAAGACCCACAATTCAAAATGGAGTTCAGAATGGAGCCAATGGATTAACAACTTGGAAAGGAGAGAGAGGGAAAAAAATCTTTTGGATAAAATACCTGAAATTCATCCAAATTTCTTTTTTAAATGAGACCTGAGGTTAGTAAGAATTCACAAGAACCTATTAATTGCCTTCCCAGAATCATGATTGTGACAAGGGGTTCATACCAGATGCTCCTAAATATAATGAGACTAATTTGTAAATGTTCCCATAATGCACTAATTCTGAAGGAGCTCGCTGTCAGGGGAAAGTTTCTCCTGACCTCAGCTAATGACCTCCTTATATCGTGAAGCATGAAGATTGATAGATCTTGTAATTTTATCCCTGTTAATTTAACTGCAGATGCTATTCTTGGGCAACTTGGTGATCACAAGATTTGAAATATTGATAAGAATCTATAGGACAGCAGTAAAGAAATGGAGGTTTTTAACAGACTGTGAAGGAACTTACAGCTTGTTAAAGAAAACTGGCTGCAGCTCAAAAATTCATGGGAAACTGACAGAGTGGGAAGCATTTTAGAGTAAAGGAAGTAAACCATAAAATTTATATTTATGAAGCCAGCAATGCCAAATGAGCAGCAGAAACCAATAGTGGGTGAGCATGGAAAAGAAGACACAGAGATACAGAGGTGCGAGAATTATTAGAAAAATTAAAACACATATGTCTGTGCTCAGATTTCACCACCTCACCATTTTCTGTTCAGTATCACTGAGAATATTCCTGACTTGGAAGCATCTCTGCCTGGGGTAGGGATGGATTACCTAGCACCCAAAGCATCTTAGTACCTGGGAAGGGTTATTTGCTGGTGATCCTCCTGATGCATCCCTTAGCCCCTGCTCCCCACATCTTGCCACTATTCTGGCTCCCAAGACACCCTGTATATATGGAACACCAATTGTCATGTTAGAAAACTCAACTGCACAACCCTCTGGGCTGTGAAATATAACAGCCTTTGTGATGAGGCCTCAGAGTATAAGAAACTGCATTTTATACAGGAAAAAATTTCCTTCAGGTATTGTCAGATGATGTTTTATTCAAGCTGCAATCTACCCCTGAAATTTAGAGAAGTTATGATGCTCAGCTATGAGGGAAAAATATTGTTGACAATTACCAGCTAAGTTTGGTGCCATTCTATTGAGAAGTACTGTACTATCGCTCCCTCAGAAATGAAGAGAACAAAATGGAGAATAATTTAACAGTGGGACCAGTCAACTGAATTGTGGGGAGTCATCATTATAACCAAAAGGGAGAAAAATTGTACACTGTTATTACTTCTGAAATCTTTAGTCCTAAAACTTGAGAAGCTATTAAAATTGGTAACTTGAGCTCTTCTTCCATCTCACTATCCTCATATCTACTGATTATCTTGAAAAGGAAAGAAAAGTTGAAGAAAAGTTATAAAGTAGATATGGAAGAGAGGGAGAAGAGAGCTGGCATTGAAGGCAAATGGACAAACTTGTGATGACAAAGCCTCTGATCCACATTATGGGAAATCTGTGGCTGTAACTATTTAAGGAAATGGCTTATAGCTGCTCAGAAATGAAGAACTCAAAAGATAGGCACCATCACACAAATGCAACAATGTTGCACTGTAAAGTCCAGTGGGCCTGCACTATAACCCTAGTTCTACTGTGGTCTGTGTGACCACAAGCAAGCTGCCCAAGTGCTTTCTGGATCTGAGGTGGTTCACTTCTGCCTCCAATTCCTTAAGCTCTGCTCATAAGAGAAATATATCAAAAGCAATGGCCAAGCAAAATTGAGTCTTTAAAGAAAGTCTCCTTTCAGACAGCTGACAAATCAGCATCCTATGGTTTTGTTAGCCAGAAGCTACATTCAGTAACGTAAGGCCCTTAAGATCTCAACCAATATTGTCAGGCATAACTGAGCTCCTAGCTGTGTGCCATGCCTTTGGGGCCACAAGTTGCCTGAAAAGAGCCCAGGCTAATAGTGTTCACATGGCCTGAAAAATGAGGAACAAGATGCTACAGCATAAAGGAATTCTCTGAATTTCAACCCCACCACTGCCACCAGGGAGTTCAAGCTTCTACTCCACATACTAGAAGTCCTAATAAAGGCTGTTGACAGACTACTTTTTGTCGATCTGTTTTCTTTAAGTTCTACAGATCTTGAATTCACTATTAGAGGCTTTCTTTGTTCTCTTGTAAAAGACATTGCTGACAAGCACGGAGAAAAGTATAGTGACATGTTTTTATAGAACATATCACCAAAGACTTATTATGAAGCTTCATGCATTAGAATTGTGAATATATACTTTAAATAAATAGAGAAGTAATGATGGGCTCCCAACAATTGTAAAATTAGAGGTTCCAGCACTATTCTAACAGATGGCATCCTGCTTTGTGTTACCGTGTTTGAGTTAGCAATAGTCTTCATTATAGAGAGATATTCTTTATTGTGTGATCTTCATAATAGGGATTAAGTAAAGGATATAAATGCAGTAATTTAGCAGATCTTATTGTTGGAAAGTGCTCATTTACTACTAACTTGCAGCATGATTCTGTTGCTTAAAAAATGTTTTCCTGCTGTTTTTTAGCAGCAGGGAGAATACAACACATTGTTGTTAAGGTTGTTGATTCTAACAAGCTTTCATTAGGTATAAAAACCCATAAAGAATCAATAAATACTTTGTGTTTTTCTAAAGAGCATTCAAGGGTGGGAGCCGTTAATGCATTCATTGTGTCCAAACAGTATTAGCCCAAAAGAAATAATGAGGAAAAACATGAATAGAAAATGGAAAATACTGTTAGTAATGCTTTCCATGCAATAAAGCATTCTAAGTCAATAACTTACTACTTATAAGCTGACACAATTTTTTTTCCAAATTCCCTTACATAACTGATCGTTTATGTTTAATAGGATTTTCTGCACAAAAATTACATAGTTCTGATGAAGCTAATAGCTATTTGTGGCAATCGTCCATCCTGATCTTATTCCCCTAAACTAACCTCATCCATCCCCACACCACTAGGTGAGTAGCCAATTTTTTAAAATGTTATGGCTTCTTTAGCTCTCTTTCAACGTTGTCTACTGACCCTACAAGACCTATTACAATATAGTGAACAGGTTGGTGCTCAATAAATGTTTCATGTATAGAAATGAATCATCTCTAGTAACTGTAGTTTATTTTCTCAAAATTGCTTGCTTGTGGTAAATTTGGATTCATAGGAATGCCATCTGTGGAAACTGAATCAATAAGCTCACTACTTATAATTCTAATCATTTTTAAGATCACAGATTCTTTTGAGAATTTTATGAAAGCAATGAATTCTCTCCCCAGTAAAATTTACATATACACATATTTGGATTCATATGACTTTTTTTTAAATTCTGTCCTTTTAAAGCACAATGGATTTGTTGACCTCCCAAAGCAATAGAATGTTCATAGAAATGCTGTTGATACACATGGCATTGATTTTACTGGTAGATATTGTACCAAATTTGAGCAACAGCAAAATTCCTTATAGTGTTAAAGAATTCAATTTTTAAGAACAACCATAATATGCATATTACAGGGTGCTTGCATTTCAAAGCTAACCATTTGCTTCTCAAAAGAATATGTCAATCTACTAAAGAGAGACAGCAAGTACCTTGTAACCAAGGAGTCCATGTCATTGAGTCCATAGTCACTTTCAAACAGTTGGCCTTGGTATGTTGTGTGTTCTGGATGAATACATGGTTCTCCTGCAGTTTCTGTAAACAGTCATGCTTCATTTAGGTGTTTGCATTTAGATCATTAAATGCTTGCATAGAAGTGAAAAAAAAAAACCTCTGTCATTTGAAGATTACTCAGAAAGGAAGATAAAGCATATCTCCAATTGTAATGTAAGTCAATGGAAAAAGTGATTTACTTTACAAAAATGAAATTTACACAAAACTAGTGCATAAATCAATATCTCCTCACTCTCATGAATAATTTGAGTCACCTGGTATAATTTATAGCCTTTGTCATGAAACCAATTTAAAACCCTATTCCAATTTTAGTAGCACAAATCCTGATGCAGGAAACTTGTCTGAATTGCATTAATTTCTTTGTAGAATAAGGGATGTGAATTTTCCAAGCATTGGGGCCTTTTGTTTGTTTGTTTTGCTTTGCTTTGCTTTTTATCTCTTTGCTGAAATAAAATTTGAAGTTTGCTATATCATTGTCACAAATAATTTTCTTTATATAAAGAAAGTTAGTATACTATAGCTAGTTAGTTAGTATACTATAAAGTTAGTATACTATAGTATACTATAGCATAGTATAGTATACTATACTATAGCTAACAGTTCCAAGTAAAAGACCAAAGAGCATATTGAGGGGGATTTGTTACTTTATTCTTCTTATGGGAATAGTAGAAAATTCCATTCTCCTGAGTAGTAGGCAGTATTCACAAGAAAGGATTTTTTTTTTACCCTCAATCAGGAGTGTCTTATTAAGGTATAATCCTCTTTACCAACAAATCTGTCGGTTTTGAGGTGCCAACTAACTATCCATTAATTTAGTTTCTTCCATGTATTATTTTTCAAGTGTTACTTATAACAAAATACTACAGAATATGTGGCTTAAACAATAGAAACTGGCTGGATGTTTCAGATCAAAGGATTAGTGGACTAAGTTTCCCCTAAACCTTCTCTCATTGACTTACAGATGGCCATCCTCTTGCTGACACCCCAGTGCCTCTTCTTCGTTTCATGAGAACACTGATCCTAGTGGATTAAGACCACATCTTAATGTCCTCATTTTCATGCAATCATTTCTTTAAGGATTATATCACTAAAGCTAGTTACATTCTAAGAATCTGGCTTTGTAACTTCAACACATGAATTGTTAGATGAGACACAAATGTTATGTTATGGGTTAACATTACAGAATCCATGAATCTGACAGCTTGCTTTCTCATCTTGCCTATCTAATATTTCAGATCTCTGCCTTCACTTGCTACCTTTAGCTAAATTTATTCTCTTAGAGTCAAGTTTATAATCCCATAGCCCAATGTATATCTCAAATGATTGCATAATTACTCTGCTTACTTTTCTACTGTTGCCAAAATAAGAGCGAACAAGGAAGATAGTTCTACATACAATTCTGAGTGACTTCGTTTTTTGTACTTGACTCTGTGTACGCATATTCTTTTTGATATAGAAACCAAACCTCTAGTCCTTTGTTTGAATTCAATCATAAAGAAATCAATGATAATAATTTTGCTTACCTTTGCATATTATTCTGCATTAAGAGGAGAAGAGTGGAAGAAAAATTTAACAACAGATAATGAAAAGGAATAGTCAGACAGAAGGGAAGAGAACTATGAGAAAATTATGTTGAAGGAAAAATAACAAATCAAATCCTGTGTAGATACCTTCAGGTATGTTGACCATTAAAAAGTCACAGTTTGGAAATTAAGAAATCATTGAAAATCTTAAGGTCAGTTTCAGTGGAATGAAATAGAATTTTAGAAGTCACCCACAACTATTATACATTCTTCATAAGCACACAGAGACCATATCAGTTCATAAAGCAAATGCCAATAAATTCATGAAGATTAAAATCGTGACAAATATCTTCTTTGATCACAATGGTATCAAGCTAGAAATGAACCACAAAAAGAAAGTTGGAAAAGCCTCTATATGTGTTGATTGAACAACACACTACTGAATAATTATTAAGCTAATGAGGAAATCAAAGAAGATTATTTCAGAAAATGCCAGAAGACAAATGAAAACCCAATTCATAAACTACCAAAACCTATGGGACATAGCAAAAGTCACACTAAGAGTAAGGTATATAATAATGCAGGGTCACAACAATAACTAGAGAGATTGCCCCTAAATAATCTTATATCTCATCTTAAGAAACCAAAAAACAAGAACAAATAAAATCAAAACCCAGTGAAAGGAAGAAAATAATAAAATAAATCAGAAAAAAGAAAGACAAATACCAGATGACTTCACTTTTATGTGGAATATGCAAAGAGTAAAACAAAATCTAAATAATAACAAATCTTAAAAAATAGATTATGGAATTGCAGTTACCATAGGAGAGGATGATGGATAGTGTAGACGGACACTACGATGGAGGACTGAAGGTGTATTGGTGTTAGATGTGGAGTAACACCCTGCATTTGAGGAGGTGTGATGCAATGACTTTTAGTCACATATAGTGTTATAAACCAATGATACCTCAATTTATAAAAAAGAAAAATAGTATAGAGATTTTTCAAGTTATTGGATATACACTATGATCCAAAAATTCCTATCCTAGGTATCTAAGCAAAGAACACAAAAACACCAATTAGGAAAAAATGCATGGGCTCCTCTTTGCTATAGCACACTATTTATATCAGCTAAATTATGGAAACAACCTAAGTTACCAGTGACATATGAATGACTTAAGATACATACACACACACACACACATGCACACACACACACAATGAAATGCTACTCAGCTACTAAAAAAAAATAAAATTTTGCCATTTCATTGTGAGAATGTGGGTGGAACTAGAAGGGATTATGCTAAGTGAAATAAGTCAGAAGGTGGTAGAAAAATTCAAGTTGATTTTACTTATTTGTGAAATAGAAAAAATAAAGCAAAGCTAAATATAAGAAAACTAGAATTCTAACTACAGAACTGAAATTATCAGAAGGACTGGGAGATGGGAACAACAGAAGGCCCATCTAACTATGGTGAAGGTGCTTTAATAAACATAAGTTATAAAAAGATGCAAAGAGAAATAAAATAGCAAGTAACACGAAGGGTAGCTGGTAGAACACAGGAAAGAAGTGAGTTTTTTAAGATAGGTAAATATTATAGACTTAGAGCAGGTATGAAATAGAAAGGAATAATGGAGAGTTAGAGTAAGAGAGAATACAGCAAATGAAACAAAATGTGGTTGTTGGGGGAGAAATGGCATTCAAGAGATAAAGTACACAAGACAATCTGAGAAGTTGTTTGAAGACTTAATAAAGAAGAAAGCCTTATCCTTCCTTAACTGGTCACATCAAGAGAAGATTGCAAATGTCCCAAAACAGATGAATGGATCAAAAAGTTGTGGTATATTCACATGATGGAATATTACTCAGCAACCAAAAAAGACAAACTCATGTCATTTGTGGCAACATGGAAGGAACAAGAAGGAGTCATGACAGTTAAAATAAGTCAAAAAGAGAATCATAAATACCAGATGATCTCACTTACATGTGATTATAGATATAGAAAAAACAAATATATATATAGAAAAACCAAATAAAAGGACATGAAAAAGTTAAAGTTATCAAACTGATAACAGAATTAAAGTATACAGCAAGGGGGAGGGAGAGAGGAAAAAACCAGGGGAGGGATGAGCATAAGGGATTAGGATGATGGGTTCACATCATGTGTCAGTGGGAGAACTTTGGGGTATACAACGATGTAACTTTGGGGTATACAACGATGTATATATATGTATACATATATATATGTATAATCAATTTTAAAAAGAGAAAGAAAAAAGAGAGTTGCCAGCATGACTAAAATGAAAAGCCTTGAGTTTCTCCTGGGGTTGATAATGGCAAACAATCCTAGTAGTTCTCTTTCAGTGTCATTCAGATGATACATGACATGTGTCAGGTGACAGCTAGGAAAATTAAGGCTTAGGAAATGGGCCCTTTTCAAAGACTCATTTGAATAAACAAATCAGTTAATCAAAGAGTTAATTCATCAAATGTATCCAATTATTGAATCTTTTCTCTATGTATTTGTTTACTCTATTAGTATATTTTTAAAGATTTGGGGAAATTTTTAAAGATTTGGGAAATTTTTGGTTGACTGTATTTCATTTTTTCTTTACATCATTATTTTAAAGAATTAATATGTAAAGTTTCGTGGAGAATTTTGGTGTAATTATTGGCATACATAGTATTCAAAAATATATGTAAATAATTCCAGTAATTGAAATTTCAGTGTTTCCTAGGAGGATTCAGGTTATTTTGATTTTATTATATTTTGCTAACTTTCTGAGTTGTTCACACAGACATAATTAAAACCCTTTTGTCAATTTATCAGATAGCATAGCCCACTCATGCTGTTGTCACAGAAATCCATAACCAAAACATAATATGTATTATATTTGCTCTTATTGTTTGACAGTTTCTTTCCCTTAAGACATTTCAGCATCTCTAAGCTACAAGGACACGGAACCTGTCAACCATCAGGTATAACTTCATCATAGAGAATCATCTAATTTATATTGGCTCATCCAACTTCATCTTTCAAAACTCTGCTGTGACCTTCAAAATTTAGATTTTTTTTTAAATATATGTCTACCAGTTAGTGCAGCTGTTTGGTTGGACTTGTTATGACTACTAGAAGCTGCAAACTTGAAATTTGCTGTAAGGGGAATGGAAGCCTCAGGCAGCATCAGCTGGCAGGTCACAGGGGGACCAGTAATTCCATGACCAGAATGTATAATTAGTCCTTTAAAAAACTGAGACACTAGCTCCCTGGAGTCTCTAAAAGACCTGAGCAGAGTGACCACCTGGGGGCACTTTTAACTAATGTATTATTTGATCTCTCCATCACAATGTTGTCTTTAGATTTAATGTAGTTCAAATTTGAAGTCATTCATGGTTCTTTATAATAAATATATATAAGCAATTTCATTTTCTTTCCTATCTTTGAATGGTTCCAATCTTTTCTTTTACTGCAATTGTCAACAAGCTTTTCATAAGACAAACCTAAAACATTGAACTCAAATGCTATTATTTATCTGACATGGACCTATTCATTCATTTAAGAAATATTTGTTGTATGCACACAATATATCATGCTTTGTGAAAGCATAATGAAAAATTAGTGACAAAACTTTTATGTTCTACCCATGAGGAGTACCAGTCTAATAGAGAGGCCTCAAACTATAAAGTACAATTAGAAATCATGTAATGAGCGATGTGAGGGGAGTGAATATATGTAAAACAGATGTAAACTGCAAAATTTCTCTAAGTTTATACCCCCCACTTATGAAAAGTGGCAACTAGAGCTGTTATTAGGTAAGAATACAGATGTTTTATTCTTTACATTAAATGATATACTTATAGAAAACTACAGCATTTATCTCCTTTATCTGTATCTGTATGTGTTGAGGTAGCTATGGCATGATTCACCTATCTTAAAGGAATAAGTTATTAAAATAACAGTGAAACCTTTCCCTAACTAAAAAAAAAAAAAAAAAAAAGCTGAGAGAAAGAATCTATGATGAGAGAGAGAAAGAGAGAGAAGGGAATTAGGAGAGGGTAGAAAACACTCACCCTGACTCCTCTCAGCTTAGTCTTCTCTGTGAGGAACCCCATTTCTCCATTGTGTTTCTACGCTCATGGGGATAGAGGGCTGAGGAGTACACACCAAAGAGTCTTGGAATCCTCCACATCAGTAGCCCCCTGTAATATATCCTCATAGACCTGTTATTGTAGAAGAGGTACTGATCCTTTGAACATGATAATGAAAGATCCCTCCATACTAAAGGAGACACAGATGTGCATTTGTTGCATTGATTATCAACTGTCCCAGTTTGCGTGGGGATTAGGGTGTACCAGAATGTGAAACTTTCAGTGCTGAAAATAGAACTGTCCTGAGTAAACCCAGATAGTTGGAAATATCACAAAGGCACCCACATTATTTTCTTTACAATCTAAGGTAGCTCTAGTATGGGCCCTTGGTGATGGAGATAGTGGTTAAGTATGGGGAGTAGAATCTCCAGAAATTAAACTACATGCATTCAGATACAACTTCCACTTACAAGCTGGGAAACCTCAGACAACCTCTTTCTTTCTGAGTCTAACTTTCCTCATCTGTAAATAAGCCGTCACAGTTGTTAAAATGATTAATGCAAAGCATTCTACACACCACCTGTTACATGATGAGTGTATGGTTTGTGTTAGTCATGAATATACTACTTTACTGGATCTTCAACAAATGTTTGTTCAATAAACATATGATTTCATATACTTCTGATGATTCTATCATATTTCTGAAATATTCCTCCTAGAATTTAGGAGTAATGAGTATGACATTTCCCATTGCCCATCATCTCCATCCCAGAGGGCTACAGATCACAACTCTGCTTAAACCTCTCAACATGCTTCTAAATCCAGTCATAATCCTTTAGCTTCTATACACTACCACCATGTGTCTGGACGGCTTCCATTGTTCCAGCAACAGAGTCACATGTTCTCTACTCCTTTACTCTCAGCCCACCATCTCAGTAAGACTCACTACCTACTAATCATCAATACTATTAGAGTGGAAAATATTTGGTAAATTCAGTCAGAAGCATAGTAGTAAACACAAAAAGAAGATTGGAGAGAACCATGTGGTGATAGTTCAGTGTTTGGGGAATTGTACAGTCAGAAGTTAAATCACATGTAAGTTGTCAGGGGAGGTTGCACTTCACAGAGGCAGCAAGCTAACTTTGAAACAAACCAAAAATGACCCATATGACAAAAGTTCACTGCATGAATGTAACCGTCAACACTTACAATATAGAAAGTAAGTATAATGAGGAAGAATCTTAACTTCTTCCTAAATTAGCTTCTTAGGTAAATTAAAAGTCTTTTGGATACCCAGTGAAAGATGTAGAAGATAAAGAACAAAGATTCAAGTACAAAGTATCTATTAATAACACTCCTTACTTTCAATGAGTTAAAGAAATTTTGGATCATTTTAAAATTGTACTCAATAACCCCACCAAAATTCTGATATACCCTCCTTGGGATCTCATCATCATCCAAACACACTTGCACATATGCACACACACAGCATGCATTCCATTGAATTTACTGGCATGGTTTACTGTAGTTATGTATGGGAGTGTGTCTCATCTGGTAGGAGCGATGCCAGTGGAAAGCAGGACAGGGAATCCATGGTTGCTGGTTGGAGCACGAGGCTAGAAGATTAGAAATATTTATTTCTACCCAATCCATTTGTGACTGTAGTAACTCATCCACTTCTTTGTTCTTTACCTACCCTAGCTATAAAATGATCACAGTAACTTCTACATAGGGTACTATATTGTTAATTAAAAAAAGATGCAAAAATTCTGCTTAGAAACCTTTGTAAAAAGGCCAAGAGAATGTAAGTCCTCTAAATTGATACCTATCCTTTATACCCCCTAAACTTTGGAAATATGAAGATATATTTAAGGAATAGGCGGTCACAATATAATCACTCTCTACTATATTATGAGTATATAATCACTCTCTACTATATTATGAGTTCCTCCTTTATAATGTAGTTCATTCAAATGAAGAGAAACAAGTGGTTTCTGATTATAAATCATATCAAAAATATCACCATCACCAGATAGTGTATGTTGAATAAACAGCACTCAATCATATGAGTCAGCCAAATATTGTGAATACAAATATACATTTTGAGTCATGCTACCTATTAATCAGTGGTACCAGCAATGAAAAGAATGAAAAATTTCATTCCAAGCTGACTATTGCAATGCTGCATATATTTACCCATTCATTCTCCACATATTAGTTACATGTTTATTTTGATAAGAGGGTTTTTTTTCATGCATCTTTTATAACTTCTTTGGTACAGAATAGTGTTCTGTAGAGGCACCAACACATTGTCTGCTTTCAGTTTTCCTTGTGATTTGAAACTTTACTCACTTGAAAGTCACACCTGGAATAATAGGTGGAGTCATACTCTGAGTCATTTATGAGCATATCAGCCCAACTATATTATGGAAACATTGTCACCAATAAAAAGTAACTCTGTTTTCTGAGTTTTTCTACCTGGTGTGTTCTTTGGGAAGAGTCAGCAGCAGCACAGAGTCAATATCTGGACCTTACAGAACAACATCCCAACTTACCATCTGCCTTCCCTTCTTAAAGCTATTGCCTATTGATTACCAGACTTCCTTCTAAAGAAACCAGATAGAATCAGATCAGCAGGAAATCAATAAATACTGACTGAGAGCCCTTTTCACAAATTGAGCACTGACTTGCCACTCCATTTTGAACTTGGATTCTCACTAAAACAAGATATTCTTACTACTCTCAAAGAGATCACTACCAAGTGAAGAATTCAAAACATACACTTGGAAAACTATATAACCATACAAAATTGAATAATGTGACTGAAGTCTAGGAAATGCCAAAAGACAGCAACTGATTAAATACTAAGTGGATGATATTGAGACCAGTTTATGAACAGTGTTCTAGGACACCCTAAATGTTCAAAGTGGAGGGAGATCTCAAGACTGCAGCAAAAAAATAAAAACAGAAAAGCACCAAACAATTGGAACTTCCAAAGATGATTGAGTGGATTGAAAAGATGGTAGGCATATATAGTTGGATAATATTTAGCTACAGCAAGAGAGAAAGAGAGACTCTTGAAATTTGTGACAATGTGAATGGAACTGGGGGGGGGGTTAAGCTCAGTGAATTTCCTCAAAAAGAGAAAGACAAATACCAGATAGCATCACTTATATTTGGAATATACAGAAACAAAACAAAGGACCAGAGAAGCAAAACCAGTAACAAATCCTAGAAATCTGACTATAGATCAAAGGCTACCCAAGAAAGGGACAGGGCAAAATGGAGACTGAACATCATGACTATGGCAGAGGACTTTGGGTGTCTAGTGGGTCTAGTGTGATAACAGCATCTAAGGGGAGATATTATACTTCTAAATCATTTATGATGTCTAAAGCAATATGAAGAAAGAAGGGAGAGAAGGAAGGAGATGAGAGATGGAAAGAAGAAAAAGGAGGAGGGAAGGAAAGATTGATAAAGACAGGGAGTGCAAAAAAGTGAGACAAACAATTTGTATGATCTTGGAGAGGATTCAAATCAAACTTCATACAGGCAACAATAATTTCATAGAAAGAATCTATGTACTCAGATGCAAAACATTATCAAAAAACTCAAGAGCAAGAAGTTTCTTAGTAAACTAAGAAACTAAGAAACTAAGAAACTAAGAAACTTAGTAAACTAAGAAACTTGGGTAGAGTAGAGCTTGACTGGGAGTTAGTCAATTTAGTCAGCTGGGTGGGGTTCCTGCCCAAGATAAGACAAATGGCAGAGCTAGATTAGTTACAGTAATCAAAAGTGAGAATCCTAGCTTGCTAAGAAACACTGAAATCACAAAATATGAACACTGGGACCTCTTTACCAAAGATTCTTTATTCTAAAACTAAGTAGGCCCCCTTCTATACAAGAAAGAGAGCAGAGGAAACTCTGGAAGATGTCCTGATACCATTTCTCTCTTTAGTTGCCCTTGGGACTTAGGAACCATTCTGCTGTTACTGCCTGAAGATACAAAATTGTTAGGTGTCAAACACATTCCTCAGAATATTTGCAGCAAATAATAATAGATTTGGTAACTATTATCTAAGCATAACAGATAATCTGAGCAGGGATTTTAGAGCAAAATGACATATAAACAATCACAACTATCTTGAGGTACATGCACAAAAAATACATAATATAAACATTAAAATATTAGAAAAATATAGAAGTATTATATAAAATTAAGATAATGGGAAACTAATTCAGAAACGATAAGAAAAACTATACTCCCCAATTATATCATTTTTTAAATAAAGTTTATCTGATAAAAAGGACAGGACTGCGATTTGGGAGTCTCAGCAGTAGACACCAGGAGGACTCTCTCAAGAGGCTGTCACTAAGGGTTACAACTCGCTTCATATCTGCATGACCTTAATAATATTTTTTCAAATTATCCAGAGAGAAAATACTAAATAAGAAGTTTCAATCCTCATGCAGCCATTTGTGACAAGAAAAAAATGATGTGGGCAGAACAAGAGGAACTCTGTGAGCTAGGAAACCTCCACAGTATATATTATCTATTCCCTCATCCACTGGTCTACATGTTATAAGAGGAGACAATTTTGATGAACTGGAATACACTTAACTAGCCAGTCCATATAGTGGATTTGATGATAACACAAATGACAAGCAGAAGTGGAGCAAAATTTTAGACAGAATCTAATATTGAGATGAGTGCTCCACCAATGTATTCTTATACATAGTTGTGCTTACCTGCCTATCCTATTATTTATGTAGTCATAGCTGCCCACCCTTTTTTTGATTCCTAAACTACTAGAAGCATCTCAAAGATAGGGATGGTTTCTTGTTCACTTTTGCATTTCTAAAGACTGTAGCAGTTAGGTAATCAATAAACATTTCTACATACTGTATGTTACCATATGGATGGTAAGTAAGTAAGTCTTCCAGGTAGATGCTTCAAGTAAAACAACATAATATAATGATGGAAACCTTGATCCGGAACTCACACCATGATTGTGGTTAGGAAGCTAATTAGAAATCAGTCTCCATAGGAAGCAGATCCCCATGATTGAAAAAGATGTGGTATATTTACACAATGGAATACTAGTCATTAATTTAAAAAGATAAATGTATGTCATTTGCAGCAACATGGATGTAGCTAGAGGGAGTCATGTTATCAGATATAAGCCAAAAAGAAAATGAAATATAGGATGATCTCACTTATACGAGGTATATAGGGAAAACAAACAAATGAACAAAAAAGAAAAATTTAAAACTGCCAACAGAGCTGAAACATAGATCTAAAGATGGGGAGGAGAGTAAAAATGGGGGAAAGGGAGGGCACAAGAAATTAAGGATGTTTCATAGGTGATAAGGTGGTGGGAGAATCGGGGTAGACAATGATGTGAAAAATATACATATACCCATATGCACACACACACATGCAAAATAAATAAATTATTAAAAAGAACATACATTATAATAGGACTGACTATAGACTCTTTATACTCTTTATGTAAAATAACTTTTAACAATATTGCTCATGCTAATTAATTGCCAGATCTTTGAAATATGATCAAAGCAGAAATCCCCTAACATCTAGACTGAACATTCACAGTTGATGCAGAAAGCAGGGATAAGAGTCCAGGAGAAGAAATTTCATCTGTCCTGACAGGGAAACCCAAATAGGAAATCTGGGTCAGGAGGCAAGCAACTTCTACAGTAACATTAGCATCAGAGTAAAAGATAACAATATTATTAAAATATAGCATAAATGCATAGAATGTAATGGTATTTAAAACCAAATAGAAACTCTGTCTTAAAAAAAAAAACAACAAAACATTATATTGCTTTCTGGAGAAGCATATATCTAAAATTATTGTAATAATTTAGATTGCTTTAGGTTCCACTCAGAATCATTTTGTTAAAAGATTGCCTTACATCATACTTGAAAAACATAAGCAGACTTTTACCAAATATAGACACAAGAATCATAAACTGAAAATAGAAACCAGAAGATAGAGTCAGTGGAAACCAAAGGAATATTGACATCGTATTACACTTGGCAGGGAAGAAATAGAAATTTATAATGACTTACTACCCTTACATAAAAATAAAGAATTAAGTGAAAAAATGCTCAAACTATCAAAAATAGAAAGACACATTTTGGCAATAAGCAAGGAAGATTTATTTAACATTGAAAGGGTTGGCAGAAAGGAACTAAAATGAGAAACATAATATCACATATTAACTTTGTTCTTAAACATCCACATTTAATGTATCAACTTTGGCTGTTGTTATATGCCTTGACAATTCAATAAAGTTACTGAAATGGAAAATTGAAATTTTTTATTGTGATATTTTCAATTTCTCCTCTAGTGGAATAGTTTAATAATAAGCCATTGCATATGCTTTCAGCATTCTCATTAAAATAAATGTGCTATCATTTTTCTTTCTACTCCTAGTTATCAACAACTTTATTTACCAGTGCATATTAAGTAGAACACAAAGCTCAACTTACCATTTTTGGTTGTACTTTCTAAACAGGCAAGTATTATATGTTGCAATGATACAGAGTTAAAGCTGGAAGGAATCCTGAGTGGTTTCATATTCATATTTCATATTATCGATGAGAAAACTGAGGTTTAGAAAGGTTAAGTAACTTATCCAGAGTCAACAAGTGGTTGATGACAAAGTAGGTGCCATGCTTCTAGAAAGATCTGTTAAAACAGACTGTACTAGAATCCAAATAATTCAGTAGTATTTGCTGAACACAAGCCTAAGCATTCTTGTCTAGCACCAATAAATAAATAAATAAATAAATAAATAAATAAATAAATTAAATAAATAAATAAATAAATAAATAAAGGAAATGGAAACAAAAGTGACCCAAAAGGAACTTTTGGAAAGTCTCCATCAATCTTATCAAAGGAATTCTACATTGCATGTATTTACCCTTCTTGAACATGAATAGTTTCCTTTTGGTTTTTATGAACCTGTCCCCATTTTATATTTTTTAATGTTCTGTAAAATGTCTCTTTGCAGTCATATCAAAATCATGTGGAATATCGACAACTCCCTGATTTGTAAGGTGATATTTTCATAAAGCTGCATTAATTCTTTTGTTAGTCTTTGCAGAGTAAATCTACTTCTAATCTGGTGCCTGCCACTAAGCTACTCATATCACTAATTTATTTCCCTTTTAAACAGCAATTTAGGCATGTTTTCTTTGGCTCAGGCTCTACATAAAACATTTATATTAACTATTAGCCCTCCTAAGGCATTGTGCTTCATCAGAGGAAAAGAAGCAGGGATGGATCCAACTCTTGGTTCAAGTTGCCAATAAGTATTACGACCTTGAGCAAATCATTGATCTTCTCTGTGCCTTTCATCATGTGTAAAATGTATGAGGTCAATTTCATGACCCTAAAGATCTAAAACTACATTTCTAAATAGATTATTTTAAAGTCATCTTTCACAATAATTATTATGCTTCTATCCTAAACTTAAATCCCATTCACCCCAATATATCTGGTATGTATGTCAGTCCTAGCATTGCGACAAGTAAATAAACTACAGTAAAATGTGATGTCTCTCTTACCACACTGTGAACTCCATAAAAGGTTAATTCATTTTTACAGGCTCCGTGCTTGGCAGACTTGACAGTCTATAAATGTTTGATATATGGATGGATGGGTGGATGATTGCCACAGCATAATAGTAAGAAGTGCTTAAGTGTATGGGCTTACATTATCTCTGTAAATAGCCCAGGGATCATTATCTCAAATTTTATCAGAAGAGCTGGCACTTACATATAGTGTTGCCTGTTTATAGCATAATGGACTGCACAGAACATCTTTTATAAACTGATCTCTTCCTACCTAATTTTATGCTCTTAACCTTCCTTCTTGACCATAAGCAAGATCTATGTCTGAATCATCCTAGCATTCTCTAACTATTCATACACTTATGAGGTCTTCTATCAACTTTAACTAATTAAATAAATCCTAGAGTATTTTCAATACAATAGTGGCCAAATAAAATAAAATATATTTTGTGCCAAGTAAAATATTTTTTTCAGGGATAAAGGTTTAAAGCAACTTAGCAGTGACAATAAAACTCTTTTTAGTTTTTCATCCTTTTTTAATCTCAAATTTTTCATTCCTATAAAAATCACTTATTTCTAATGAATTTAAATTCCTTTCTAAATCATCAGTTTATAATTAGCTTAATATAATTAAATCTAGTGTAATCTATTGAGATCTCACAGAGGAGAGAAAGCATGAAAAGCCCTTTATACTTCAACCACATTTCAAAAAATATCATAGGGAGTTATATTTGTATAGTTTCCATTTATATAAAATACAATGGTAAGTCAGAAACATTTTTTGCCCTGCATGTAAATGATCTCTCTGTAGCTTCAGTTAGACCGTTTGTCAAATGTTAATGGTTCAATACTCTGAATTATATGGACTAGCATCAGAATATTGACTCCTGATGGAATGTCCTACCCTCTTTTGCTTATTATCTTGTGATTCTTAGGCATTTTTCTCTAGGAAGATGTCTTTTAGTTATCAGTGTCTCAGTGTCTATTTCTCTAGTTGAGGTATGTTTGTCCTTCATGCAATTCTCTTTATCAAGCAACATAAGTTTCTTGATTGCTGTCTCATAACTTGCACACACATTCACAATTTCATATTGTGACCATTTCATAAACGGTCTATATTAACACATACATAATGTTAATACTTTCTACCTCACTTTTTAAATAGTCATCACGGTTTTAATTATGCTATTAATCCATTATAATTGCACTCATTATTATAAATATGATTTGTTCGTGGGGGTCTTCATTATTATGAGTAGTATTTTATATTACTGTTTAATAAATGCTACCAATAAACTATAATTGTTAAAAGCACTCTTAATGTATTTACTATTTCTTTCATCAGGTTCCACATAATCAGCATGGGTATATTTATGTCTAGATCAGTTGCAAAAGAACTGGAATAATTCCTCACTCCTGAAAAATTATTGCATGTTAATAAAAACAAAAACTAAGATTTATTGAGCACTTGTCACATACCAGTAACTGTGCTCCACCAAAGGCACTGATATTTAGCATCTCATTAATGTTCCAAGGAACCTATGAGATAGAAGTTTTAATTATCTCTATTTTACAGATAAGAAAACTGAGGTTTAACAAAGTTAAATAATGACTCAACTGTTCTTAGCTAATAAATGATGATTCTAGATCTGGAATTCAGAATTTCACCCCATGTTTTTATGTTGGGGGGGTGGGGAATCAATCTGCTCACTATGGAAGATACTATAGTATTTGAGTGTGTATAATTACCTCTCTAACTCAAGCTTGCAAATCGCTTTTAAATTCTGTTTTAAAACCAAAAAGTATGTAAAGTGCAAATTGAAATGTTTGCAATAGGAATTACAGGCTATCAAAAATATGATGAATCATTATTACTGTGAAATTAGCAAATAGAGTAAATCAAAGTAGATGCATAATAAGTATTATATAATTATAAGCACAGTTTCCTAACTGTGAATTTGCAGTGTTGACTGATTAATTTATAACTAATAAGCTTATTAGCCATGTACCTTCACAGCCTTTTCTTTTTAGTGTGTAAGGTTTGAAGTTTAATTTCTTTTCACAAAGATTAATCAAGGATTTTCCAGCTGCTGAAAGATAATAAAGTCAAAATGATTAAAAGTAAATTTAACCACAAAGGTTTTTATAGACCCACATTACATCCCATCCACTTATGAATGAAAAGCAAACATGTAAAATTAAGTATTTATTGTTTCCTTTATTTTCTATTTACCAAATGGAAAATATTTTCATTGTCCAATTAACATCACATTCATAAAGGTTATATGTATAGAATAGGTATGAAACCATATTATATTTGAGTGTTTGTTTAAGGAATCTACAAGTCTTTTAAAACATCTTTATAATGAATTATCTTAATAAAGACAACTTACAAATCAAAAATAGTTCCTACTTTTATGATTTGAAGTCAAAATTGTGTAAAACTTAAAAGACAAAATATGCATGGCTTTTTAAGACTATGAAACCAAAAAGTTTAAATATTGTCACTGGGAAGGAAATAAATATTTTGAGAATATAAGAATTCACCCAAATAGCCTTTAGAACTAAACACTGCATTGTTATCCATTTCAAAATTGCTGCTCTAATTACACAGCAAAAGGTTACTGAGAGTTTGTCCTATGCGTTAACTCTGAGGCATGCTATATAGAATAAGTCCTCGAAAACTTAAGTTTTGGGCAGTTTTGTTTTGTTCTTCCCTAACTTCAGACTGCTTTGTTTGTTTTACTTTGATTATGAAAATAATAAAACAGACATCTGTCTCACAACATCGCACACCTGTAATCCCAGCTAAATTTTGGGAGGCGGAGGCTAGGAATCACTTGAGTCTACAGGTTCGGACTACCCCAGGCAACATCGCGAGATTTACTCTCAAAAGAAAAAAAAATCTAGATTAAGAAAGTTTGAATATTCTTAGCCTATTTTCACTACTTGAAAATTCAGGTGGGTCTTCTCGGAACTCAGTTTTTCACTTAAAAATCCTTACCCTCAGACCTTCTGAATCCTATAGTCTCACTATGCTTTGGTTTGCAAAAACCATCTACTAAAATTTCCCACTAACTGAAATGTAAGTGATACTTAGAAGACATAAGGGCCATTTAACATGGGTACACTTTTAAGAGCTTTACTGTTTTTAAAAATGAAACTGAATGAGAATTAAAGGTAAGGTTATAAGTTACAAACTTGGATCTCAAAGAGTCCAAGTGAGATTCCAAAACTGGTTTTGCCACCTGCCAGACATATGGCCTTGAATAAATTATTTAAATTCATTAAATCTCAGTTTTGTCATCCATAAAATAGACATGATAATGCTATTTCCCTAATAGAGCTGTTAGGACAATTAGGTGATGTAAGTAAACATAATGTTACATAACTATATAATAATGCTATATAAGCTGCATATTCAATAAATGCTAGCTATCCTCACAATTACAAAAGAGGTAAACTGCAAATAAAAATGTAATGGATCAATTTTCAAGGATGTTGCAACAGCAAAGAAAAATAGCAGAAAATTATTTAGGTGACAGTTTATACTTCCCTGGTATATTATAGTAAAGTAACTGCAAGTGTTGGAGTAAGGAATTACGTGCAAGTAACTTTCATCAACATGCAATATAGAAATGACTACTTGACCTAAGGAAGAAAAACATGCTCTGAGATTATGGATAATTAACTTATTAAATAATCCTTAAGAATTAGTCACTTGTCATGTTGTGAACTATTTGATTATGGTTGAAAAGCTTGTATAAAACAATGATGTTTACATTCAAATTTCTATTAACTGATTTACTTACTTGAAAATTAACTCAAAGATCCTATTAGAAAACTTGAATTAGGTTTACAATAAGGAAAATATATAAAAGTTAATATCCTAGTTATCTTTTTACAAATGCATTAAGAAAATATATATAGATCTTCCTCCCTTATTCGAATGGATTTGATTGTGTAAGAATAAGTGCAATATTTTAATGAGCAGTCTTGGGGGATCATTTTATTGAGATATAATTAACATTATATTAGTTTTAGGTGTATAACATAATTATTCAATATTTCTGTATATTACATAGTGATCATGATAGTATGTCCAGCTAACATTCATCACCATACATAATTACAAAATGTTTTTGTGATGCAAGCTTTTAACTTTTTTATTATCTTAGCAACCTCTAGATATACAATGTAATATTATTAACTAGTGTCACCATGCTAAATGTAACATCCCATGACTTACTATTTTGTGATTGGATGTTCATTTCACCTTTTTCACCTGTTCACTTGTTTTGTCCACCCCCTCACATACTCTCCCATACCTACTCTCTAACAACCACTAATTTGTTTTATGTATCTGCAAGTGTGGTTAGTATTCCGCTTTTATAGCTTTTAAATCTCACATGTAAATGAAATTACATGGCATTCGTCTTTGTTTAGCTGATTTATTTCACTTAATATAATATAATATTTATAGTCCATCCATGTTCTTACAAATGGCAAGATTTTTTCTTTTTGATGAATGTCAGCTAAATATATTATAATAATCATTTCATAATATGTGTAAACCAAATAGTCAAACATCTTAAACTTTTACAATGACATATCTTAATAAAACTGGAAAGAAAAGCTTATACTTTTTAATGCCTAGATAATTTTCTGTGTGTGCATGTATCATAATTTTTTATCCACTCATTTACTGATGGATGCACTTACATTGTGTCCATTTCTTGTCTATTATAAAGAATGCTGCAAAATATGTGAAGTACACGTGCAAGCTTATGTTTTCTTTGAGTATTCAGAAGCAAAATTTGTGGGATAATACAGTTCTGTTTTAACTTTTTTGAGAAACTTCCATACTGTTTTCCATGAAGACTGCACTAATCTACATCACCATCAACAATACACAGGGGCTGCTTTTACCAACACTTGTTATTTTCTTTTTTGTTATGATAGCTATCCTAACAAGCACGAGATGATATCTCATTTGCATTTTCCTGGTGATTAGTGATAATGAGTGATGTCTTTTCATGCAATTGATCATCTTCTTTGAGAAAATATCTATTTAAATCTTCTGCCCATTATTTAATTGGATTGTCGACATTTTTCTGATATTGAGTTGTATTAGTTCTTTATGTATTTTGCATATTAACCCCTTACCTGATATATGACTTGAAAATATTTTTCCCATTCGGTAGATTATCTTTCATTTTGTTGATTTCCTTCTCTGTATGAAGTTTTTCAGTTTTATATAGTCACGCTTATTGATTTTTGCTTTTGTTTCTTTGCTTTTTGTGTCAGATCCAAACACATCATAAGACTGATGTGAAGGAACTTAATACTTATATTTTCTACTATGAGGTTCTAGGTCTTATATTCCAGTTCATAATACAGTTTGAGCTAATTTGCTTTTTGTTGTTTGTTTTTGTCTTTGTTTTTGTTTGTTTTCTTGCTTGTTTCTTTTGTTTGTTTGAGCCAATTTGTGAGTGGTATTAGATTGTGGTCAAATTGTACATGACTGCAGTTTTCCCAGCATCTTCTATTGAAGAAACTATCCTTTTCCCTATCATATAGCCTTGGTTCCTTTGTAAAAAAAAAAAAAAAAAAAAAAAAAAAAAAATTGCTTGGTAATATACATGTGGGTTCATTTCTGGGCAATCTTGTTCCAACTTTCTATGTTGTTTTTTGTGTCAATGTCATCCTGTTTTGATTACTATATCATTGTAATGAAGTTTGAAATCAAGGAATCAAAATTGTTTGAAATACTAGGTGTCCTTTATAGTGCCACACAAAGTTTAGGAGTGTTTGTTCTATTTATGTGAAAAATGTCATTGAAAATTTCAGAGGTAAGTATTACAGTGAATCTGTAGTTTGTGTTGGGTAGTTTGAAAAGTTTAGCAATTTTATCTCTCTCTATATATATATGTGTGTATATTGCAATTGACACCACAGAATAATCAAACTGGATTTCTCTTTATTATCTAGAAAAAGATACAGAAAATATGAAAAATAGTTTCAAAAATTGCCAAATAAGTAAAAAATAAGTCAGCTGTAAAGACAGTTTCTATACTTGCTCCTGGGGTTTTAAGTCAAATAGAGATGTCCATGTACAAAATTGTCAATAAAAACAAACACATGGTACTGAGGTTCCATTGACAGCAATTGTCAGCATTCTACCTTTGCATTCTCTTTGTTTTTTGCTTTCATCTACTCTTTGCAAATTCTGAACTTTGGATGTTTGTGTTCTGAACTTGATCAAAGAATTTCCTTCCTGGTACACTCCAGAAATCAGTATACTTGGCCACTAACCAGTTCTGTGCTTTTATCATTTTGAGGGAAAAAGCTATTATATCTACTATTTAGCAATTGCCATGTCTTAGACACATGCTAGACACTTTGTGGATATCACCTCAACAGATACACATATCAGCTCTGAAGGGAAAAATTTTTATCATTATTATTATTATTATTATTGAAGCAACCAAGTATCTTTTTGTTTGTTTGTTTGTTTTGTTTGTTTTTTGTTTTGTTTTTTGGTTTTTTTTTTTGAAATTAGGTCTTGCTATTTTTGCCCGTGGAACCGCAGGCTCTCATTCCCCGGGGTACCACAGACTCAAGCAATCCCCAGCCTCAGCTTCCCAGGTAGCTGGGATGACAGGCTCGCGCCGCCACGCCCAGCTATTTTTTTGGAACTAGGTCTCGCTACGGACCCCAGGTGGGACTCGAACCGCGATCTCTAGCCCCGGCCGCTTCATAGGCTGAAGCTTACAAGCACGAGCCACCGTGCCCGGCGCAACCAAGTATCTTGAGAGACATGTGGCAAGAAGTTAGGATTGAGTCACAGATCTTAACCTTATGCTTTTAACTACTCTTTATAGTACCACTGCATCCAGATTTTTCACTACAAATAAATATTTACTGTGTATCTATTATGTTCCAGTCTGTGCTGAATAATGATAATATGCAAACAATAGACTACGTCTAACTCCATGATAACTGCAGTCTAATGAAGATTATGTCATTAATATGGAAATAGATTTTTTTTTGAGGCTAGGTTTTGCTATGTTGCCCCGGAAGCCGCAGAATCTCATTGCCCGGGGTACCCTGGACTCAAGCGATCCCCATTCTCAGCCTTTCATATAGCTGGGATTACAGGCGCGTGCCGCCATGCCCAGCTATTTTTTGAGACTAGGTCTCACTGTGTTACCCCAGGTGGGTCTCGAACCCTCGAACTCAGGCTGTTCCCAGTCTTAGCCTCCCGTCCGAGGCTGGGATTAAAGGCACACTCCACCGCACCGGGCTTAATATGGAAACAAGTATTTCTAAAAGTGATTAATGCTATGAAGAAAACAAATAGTGACAGAGAAAGACTGGAGAAGTGAGTAGCAACGTCAGATGGCTGATGAAAAAAGGAACGTTGATGAGAATTCTGTCATTTGAAAATCTGGGTTTGGAACATTCCAGACTGAGGAAATTACAAGTTCACAGCAACAGGGACATAATCACAACATAATTTTCTTTCTTTCTTTCTTTCTTTCTTTCTTTCTTTCTTTCTTTCTTTCTTTCTTTCTTTCTTTCTTTCTTTCTTTCCTTCCTTCCTTCCTTCCTTCCTTCCTTCCTTCCTTCCTTCCTTCCTTCCTTCCTTCCTTCCTTCCTTCCTTCCTTACTTGCCACAGGGTTTCACTGTGTTGCCTGGGTAACCTCGAAGCCACAGACTCAGGTGATCACTAGCCTCAGTCTCCCAGGTATCTGGGATTATAGGCACGGACCACCACACTCAGCTATTTTTTTGAGACTAAGTCTCACTATATTACCCAGAGTAGTCTTGAACCCACGGACTCAAGTGATCCCTGCCTTGACCTCCCATCACTGGGATTACAGGTGTGCACCACTGTGCTAGGCAACACAACATAATTTTCTAAAGCACAGCTAATGCATTATTTTTAATAATGAATATGGAGAGACTAGAAACACTTGAAAGAATAATGTACCCCAAATGCCTAGGCACAGAAACCTTTTAAGCAAATAAGTTTTCTGCACCCTTGGCAATCAGTTCTATCTAGGAATTAGTGAAGTTCAAAGGATATGAAAGGTCAAATTTTAATTTACTAATATTTAGTGAAATTTATGGAAGTCATCTCTTCAGGTTGGAGATATCCTCCCAAGGTGAAATACTCTTTCATATTAGCACTCTAAAATTATATTTGTAGAACAGAAGATAGCTTCTGCAATAAATTCCAGACTCAACAGTTTACTCACAAAGCATGTTATAGGTAGAAAATGAATACATTACAACCGTAAAATAACTTAATTAAGCACTGCATATTCATGGAGGAAGAATGGATTGTACCATACATACAAAATTCATTTGGACAGTAGACATTACAGAATTATAATTTTATCATACAGTATTTTTGTTTTAAATAAAACTAAGAAGGCATAGTACTGCAAAAATATAAACCTTACAATTTCTGCTAAAAAGAAAATTAATAAAACTTTTCACAACCCATGGGAATCTGGTGATAGAATTTATAATTTATACTTTTATAGGAACTACAGATAAATTTTCAAATTTTTCAGAAATATTCCACTTCATTTACAACTCCCAAAGTTGAAAATTAGGCAAGTACCAAGGTTCAAGAGATAAGGTTATAAGCAAATCTTTATTTTTTTCTTTAGTCAATACTGAAAAATGTCATATAAATTAATTTTTCAGGAATATTATGATAAACATGCAAATTTATTGAAAATCTGGAGTATAGAGCCAGAAGTTCATATGCAACACACATGCACACACACACACACACACACACACACACACAGAACAACTAAGGTGAGTTCCAGAATAAATGAGTGTCCTAGATATAGCAAAGAAATACTCAGTATATTTTAACTACATTGTAAGGTAACTTCATGCTTCTGAAAAAGAGAAAATCTTTATTTTTCTCATGAAAGAAAAGAGAACACACACATTTCAAGAACCATAAAAACCTCAGTAAGGAAAGGTCATCTGGTCTAGATTATTTTTATAATATACTTCACTATTTTATTTGGTCTTATTTTATGTACCAGAAAATCAGTTTTCAGTCACTTTTTTTGAAAATTTCCTGCCAATCTATTAGATATTATTGCTAAGTAGTAATCAATAATCCCACCAATTAATTTAAATTATACTGTCTATGTTTACTGATGTTTTTGCTTGTTTGTTTTTTTCATGAGGACTGTAATACCAAAATATGTTTTGTGGTGGTTACAATTCTAATGGGGAAAGCAGTAGCAGGTAGTGGTCAGTAGTGAGTTAACTAAGTTCTGAGAACCCAAGGAGAAAAATTATATATAATATCTCTTTTCATCTTTTATTAATTGCAAAATAGACTATCATAAATACCAATCATTCTAGAGGCGAATGGTCTTTTCCTTCATGTGTACCCTTTGAAGTAGAGCTTTGGGGATATCAAATATTAGATTGTCAGATCCATATATGTATGGATACAATGAGGCATATAGTTCAAGGTATGTTTCTTCCCAACATACTTACAAAGAGAAGCAGTATTTCACCATCTCCTTCTGAGAAAGACTGTTGCAGTGGAAAGCATGGAGAATGAGAAGTGAGAGGTTTCAGAGTCTAGCATCATCCCTGCCAATATCCAGCAATGTGGCCACAGACAGACCCTTTGGCATCCTGAGCCTCAGCTTCTCCATTCAAATAATACACTTTAGTCACCTTCCCCCTCCAGATTTTATGATGTGATTGTTATATATTGATGGAAGAAAACAAAACTAAATAGACAGTCCTTCTACTAAACACATGCTGATGAATATAAAATCATAACCTGAAGTAATTATGTTCTGAAGTAATTCAAAACTAGAAAAGCAGGGATAAGTGATAAAGCTAGACCCCAAATTCCTTTTACTTGTAAGTTTAATGTCCTTTGTCAAATACCTTAGCAAATTGACAGGAAATTTTCTCTCATTTCCTTTGAAATTATGTAACGATCAGAAGAGAAAAGAAAGATATTAAAAGGTGCTGAAAAACCTATACCTTGAATAAATATTCCCTAATCAAGAAGGTCATTTTACTTGTTCTTTTGTTTCAGGACCAGAGTTTGGAGTTCTAAAATAAATTATTTTACCCCTCATTGCATAAATCATTGATTTACCAAATTTTCTGAGAGGGTACCCCATGAGTTAAAAATGTCCAGTATTTATCTTCCCAATATTTATTCATTTATTATTTCATTAACCAGTTTGCTAATTTATTACTTATACAATTATACATTATAATCACACAAGCAATTTGTTCGAAATAATTTCATGATAAAATTGATAACATCTGTTAGTACTTAACATTATTTCCTTCATATTAGCATTGGCCTATGTCTAAAAGTACAAACATACGTAAGATAAAACTTATTGTTAATAAAAGTGGATAAATACATATTTCTTATGTTTACTCAGTTATTTCAATGGGGAAGGGGGGGACGATTTCTTATGTAGCTGAATTAAATATATAATCAGTACTGTTTGCCTCCCCATTATGGCTAAGCAGTATTACTACAATAGGAAAAGCAATGGTTCCACTAATATCCTAGTGTTTCCTTATGCTTATATTGTTTGTCTTATCTTCTTTGCAATTCAAACTACTTTTCTACTTTCTGACTGTGAGTTCTATTAAGACTGAATAATAGAATCATTAATTCCTTAGGTGAATATACATAAACATCAATAAGATGTTGTAACATATGGTGACTATATGATTCTTTTGACTGTGCATCAATCACTGGTGACCCGTGAAATAAAAAATAACAAAAAAGTTGGAAAAGATAGATCTTTATCTTGAACACTTATTCTATTCTTAGGTCAACATAAGATAAACCTCCAGGTCTTGATTATCCTGTGAAGTGTTGCAAATAATTGTTCATTATTTAAAGGACACACCATTACATCATTCTGTACATTAATAATCTTGACATGATTAGTGATATTCTGTGAGTATAGATTGTATCGAAAGTGCTTTTATATTCTTTGTAATTTGTCTTACTCTCCTCAGGCTGTCAAATCAAAATACCATGGGCAGGATAGTTTCAACAACTCATAGCTCTAGTGCTGGAAGTCCAAAATCAAAGTGCCAGTGAATCCAGTTCCTAGTGAGAGTTTCTTCCTGCCTGGAAGACAACTGCCCTTTCATTATGAGCTCACATGCCCTTTCCTCGGTTCTGGAATGAACCCTGATGTTTGTTCTTTAAGTACACTAATGCTATGAGATCTGGATCCTATGTTATGACCTAATTTAATCTTAATTATTCCCATAAAGCCCTTATCTCCAAATACATTTACTTTAGGGATTAAGAGTTTCTAGTTATGAATTTTGGGTAACAAAATTTGGCATAATTAATATGCTTTTGTTTGACAAATTTTTATTGCCTTCTGTGTCCCTGGCACTATAATCAAACTGTTGTTCTCCTTCTGGCAGTGGAGACAACAAACAGTAAGATTGTGTGTTTGTGTATCTATGTGCTATGTGTATTAGTATGAAAATTTAAGTATATTAAAGAAACAAATTGAGAGGGCTGTGGGAGGTTACTTTTTTAGCAAAGGTACTGCCTGCTTGATAAGAGACCAAGGGAACACATACCTGGTGTATGTAGGAGGAGCTAGTCTGTGAAAACTTAAAGGCAGGGAGTTCAGGTTATGGAAGTAATGGAAGGAGGTAGCAGGCAAGTTAGGTGTTGGAGGTTGGAATCAAGTTTGTGCTGTATTCTGAGAAAAGAAGGAAATCATTTGGTGGTTCTTGAGCCAAGGATGGACATGAGCTAACTGATATACTTTCAAAGGGTGATCATAAATGTTATGTGGGTAGTAGCCAGCAGGAGCAAGGTTGAGAGCAGGAAGACAAGTTAGAGACTTTTTCACAACTACAAATGGGTAATGCCAGCTTGGAAGTGTGACAGTATAGGAGGCTTAATTTGGAACACCTTCCTAAATCATATGAAATATGGAAAAAATGGCTATAAAAAAAGTGTTTGCAGGATAGAATTATTCTAGGTTCAAATGAAAAGAGGAATTGAAAAGCAATCAGTTGAAGGATGTCCTATCCATATTAATGAATACAATATTTCATGGGTGCAATTATATTTGCACTTGTTTATAGCAGTTGTCTTTCCTTCATTAAAATGTAAACTGCTGGAAGGCAGGGTTCTCTTTTTTTTTTTAACCAGTGTAGTTCACTCTTTTAACACCTATGCCTAGCTCAATGCCAAGTTCACTTTCTTAGAGTTCATTATGTCTTCATTAAAGAATAAATGAATTTCCAAAACTTTAAGCAATCTTGAATTGACATCTCATTAGAAACAGTTGAAGAATATAAGAATGTTAAGATATTTTCCTTAGATAACAGATAAGACTATGAAGATTATATCATCTTTCCTAACTATCCTTCCATGTTATTTAAAGTCTAATGTATAACCAGTTTTATCACTCCAAAGACATGTGTCACTGATACTATCATTTCCTTTTGTTAACACTTCATGTAGCTTTATCCTGATCTGACTTGATAACACCATATTACTCACTTATTTACTAATTTTTAGAAAGGCATTACTTCTGCTAAGATTAATGGATACCACTAATCTTCATTTTTCAAACTCAAACAAAATGACAAAACTGAAGAGAACTACAGATGATTATTGAATCTTATTTTCAGTTGTTGCAGGCTGTCTCTCCCATAAACTATTATACCACCTGTTAAAAGCTCTCCAAATTGATTTTGTTACAATTATTTTCAACCTCTTTCATATCACAGAAGAAATGGGGGGGAGCTACTGTAAGTTCTGCAGTTGTGGAGGTGTAAAGTAGTGACAGGCCTAGGCAAAGAGGGACATGGAAAATCTGAATTACTCTGAGGTGACGAAAAGCAGGGAGCAAACATTACATGTAACATGCTGATTTTTAGTATTCGTTTTTTTATTTAAAATTAACTTCCCTTAATCCTTTTCCTAAAATGTCACTCGGCTGGGGCTGTGAAAGGCGAACGTGCAGAAGGCTGCTGTAATGATGGAGTCTTTGTGTAAACTACACAAGATGACACCAAGTGATGTCAGCAGAACCCTTGGATAGAATCGCTCAGTTTCCATCTCTTAACTAAAGAACCTCGGTACAAGAAAAGGTCCTTGACGCCACCAGAAACTTTCCCCAGACTTGGCCTTCGTTTATAGAAGTCGCCTCCCGGTCCTGACACCCCAAGCGAATCCCAAAGGTGGGTGGTGGGGACGGCGACACGGGAGGGCGGGGTCACAAGCACTCAGTCCTACGACGGCTGGGGCGGAGGGGTGGGGGGGCAGACGCCAGAAAAGAGGTCGGCTCCAAGTGGAGTGACAGCTTCAAGGGGTGGAAAGGCGGCCCAGGGGTCTCAAGACTGGCTTTGGCTCCAGGGCCCCATCCTGGGGTGGGAAGGTACGCACAGCCCAGCCTCGCAGGGAGGGGGCGGCGAGGCCGGAGCGAGGTGGCGACCAGGTTTCGGAGGGAGGAGGCGGGGGAATTCAGGTGGGAGAGGGCGGGGTCGCTGGCGCGGGGGCAGACGCTTCCCCGCGCGGTTTAAGCCGGTGCGCGGCGCTCTG
>PVHY01004179.1:0-97489 GCA_004024945.1 Uropsilus gracilis
AGATCTAAACATCGTGCTTTTGGCTAAAATAACAATGTGTAGAAAAAAAAACCCTTTTCTATTGAAATTGATAGAACTGTCCAACTAAGATGTAACCTCCCTTGGCTTGCCATTTGTTGCTGGCTGCCATGAATATAACTGGCATTTAATCTAACCTATGTATTTGTGCTTTGTCTAAAGTGGGGTTTCCTTTCTAAGACTGCATCTGGATGTCCAGTGGGAGAGGGGCTTAGACAAATTTGGTTTCACCCATCCTGTTATGGACACCACAGGATTTATTCTTAAATGTAGCTTTTGTGATCTTTGGGGTTAAAGTCTCTCATTCTTTGATGCTTGCCCCTGGGTTTAAAGCCAACTTTCTTGTAATAAAATTTGTTTCTTCATTGTTTCAGATCTACAGTGACTCATTCTGTTGCCAGAATTTTAGCTTGTTTATTTTGCTTCCTATTGTATTCACTTTTACTCAAGTCTGCCTTGGTATTGTTTTCTCTGGTTACAATCACACAGATGCAATAAAAATAGCTCCACAGCATTTTTTTTTTCAGAGTAAGGAAAGACTAGTGTGTTCTTTACAAGAATCCATGGGGAAGAAATTTTGCTCAGATTTCTCTGTAGTACAACCAGTGCATTTAATTCTCATAGAAATTACTACTTGTTACTAATCGTGTTTCCATAGTGCTTTGGCCACTAGGAAACTCAGTCACATATTCATGTTTTCTTTAACATTGAGTGGATTCTTTGAACATACCTTTTTTATGTAACTTATCCCCTGATTTCATGTTATTGTTCTGGTCTTAGGAAGTGAGGGTGTCCCCCTGCCCTTTAAAATCATTTACTCTTGTATTTGTTTAAGACAACATTCATTTATGTAGTTGACTTGGATACTGTGCAGCCAGATCCTCAGCTCACCTGTTACAGACTTGAAATCTAGGTATTGGCTGATGTTGCAGTTTTCATCTGAGGCTTGGGATCCTCTTCCAAGCTCACTGATTGTCGGCAGAATTTACTCTCTTGCACCTGTGTGAATGATTTCCTGGTTTTCTTCTTGTTTTTTTGTTTTTTTGAGACTAGGTCTCGCTATTTTTGCCCGTGGAACCGCAGGCTCACGTTGCCCGGGGTACCACGGACTCAAGCAATCCCAGCCTCAGTTTCCCAGATAGCTGCGACTATAGGCGCAAACCACCATGCCCAGCTGTATTTTTTGGAACAAGGTCTAGATAGTTGCCCTGAGTGGGACCTGAATTGCGATTGCTGGTCCCCGCCACAGTTTCCTAGGCTGCCGTGTACAGGCATGCGCAACCATGCCTGACCTCTTCATGGTTTTTAACCGGAGCTTGCCCTCAGCTTCCAGGGGTCGTCCTTCTCCATTGGCAACTCTCACCAGTTATTAGCTTTCTTCCTGGAGACCAAGGAACACTTATGCCTAAGACCAGCCTAGTTCTTCAGATATCTCCCTTCTGCAGCTGCTCACCAAAGGAAACACTCTTTTTTAAGGATTTCATCTGATTAGATTAGGCTCACCCAGCTTATCTACATAGTTTAAGGTTAACTAAATTGGAATTTAAATAAACCTTCAAATTTCCTTCACAGTAGTTCCAGATTAGTGTTTGATTGACTAGCTAGGGTGGGTGGGGAGGAGTCCTTCTTAAAATTCTGCCAATCATTATCCCTATAATGGAGCACAATGAAGCTATGAAAAGAGGGAAGGAGGATCTCAGCCCACAGTGATGGCTCAACTAGAAGAGACATTATTATCCTGAAGGAAGTAAGATGCAGAACAGTATCATGTACAATCTGATTTGTAAGAAAGAGATGAAAGCAGGAAAGTTATGTGTGTTCCTTAATATTTTCAAAAAGGAAAGGATGTAGGGATAAATAAGTTAAGCAAAATGGCAAAGTAAGGGGTAGGAAGATAACAGGACAGGATGAAAGCTCTACTCCTTAGTATGTACAGCAGGTCCTCGATTACTTAAATGGTGGTGGTGGGGGGAAACCCAGCACTATTGAGAATCTATCAGTGACCTTAAGTGAGAATTACTGTATCTGCTTTGTGGTTTACACTAAAGAGTCATATAAATCTAATTGAAAGACAAAATTGAATAAAAATGGTAAATTTATAGGTTGAAAAGCTGATATCATTTTATAGTATAACTCCTCAGAAAAGAAATATTTCAAATCACATTATTTTGACAGTATTTCTGTATACTTCAGGGTCAAAAACACAATAGCCATAGAAATCTAAATTTGCATTCAATATTTTTGCTGTTAATGTTAATATTTTTATTTTTGAGTTCCTCTCCCAGCATTAAAAAATCATGAAAATACAAAAAACCATAAAATTTACAATCATAACCATTTTTAAGTGTACACCTCAGTGGTATTACAGTGCACTCACATGTTGCAACCATCACCAGATTCCTCCCCACCCAGAACTCTTTAAATGTGAAGTGAAATATTTTATCTGTTAAGCAAGAATTCTCATTCCTGCTACTCCAGCCTCTACTCCAGCACAACTTTACTTTCTAATTATGTGATTCTGATCCTCCTAATGACCTCCTACGAGTGGAATCATGCAATATTTGTCTTTTTGTGACTATTTTATTTCATTTAGCTTAGTGCCCTCAAGATTCATCTGTGTTATAGAATATTGCTGAATTTCCTTCCTTTTTTAAAGGCTGAATAACATTCCATTGCATATGCATCATACATTTTGCTTATTTCTCCATCCATGGGTGGTCACTTTGGTTGTGTCCATGTTTTAGCTATAGTGACTTAACACTGCTATGAAACATGTGTATACAAATGTCCGTTTGAGACCCTGATTTCTATTCTTTGGAGATTTTCAATTCTACCTAGAAGTAGAGTTGTTGGATTATATGGTTATGCTATCTTTGATTTTTTTTTAAGGAACAACAATACTGTTTTCCACAGCAACTCTACCATCTTTTATTCCCACAATTAATGCATAGGAGTTCCAATATCTACATATCTTTCACAACAGACAGTATTGTTGACAATAGCCATATTAACACATAAAAGATTTTACTTCTGTAGCTTTATAGGCCATTTCAAATCCCATTTGAATCTCTTGAATCTCAGAGGAATAAAAATAACATTTTTTAAATGTTAGTTTACTCACAACTTTAATTTTTGCTCACTCCCTTCCTCCTTTTCTTCAGCTTTGAGCTATGTATTAATACAAATTTGCACTTCAGTATGACTTTGGTCTACTCACTCGTGCTTCCAGTGTATTAGTGCTGTTATCCCAGCTTGTGTGGTTTTTTTAGTAGTAAGGATATGACAGTAGTAGTTTGTAATTTCTGAGCCATATAACGCAGTGATACTGTATCAAGAAAATCTTCCTTGTGCAGTATAATTTTAGCACTCAGCTTTCGCTTATTAACAGAATAATCAGCACATCCAATTAAGAACTGTAGCAACCAATTTTTGTTCTTTTTCCCCGCAATTTATTCTTATTGGATCCACCGTGGGATTGTTCAATCATTCGATTAACATTAGCTCCCGCTGTATGATTTTCTTCTCCAAGCTTTGCTTTCACAGCTGACGAGCTGTGACATCGACGGGGGGTTGAGGCCCTTGTCTGCTGTGATTTAGGGAAGGGTCAGCTAGGTTAGCTTCTGGTGTGAGTTTTATCCTTGGGGACTACTTCTAACAAGCAGGATACTTAACTCCAGCCAGAGACAAGTCCTGGGTGAGAGGCAGACAGTGGCGCTCCCAGAAGCATATATTCTGGGTATTTACCCTGATTTTAAAGTCCAAGGCCCAAGAGATTAAGATGGTTCACGGGTGATAAAGCCATGGGAGAACATGGGCGTAGACATATGTATATATATATGTGTGTGTATGTATATATATGTGCAATCAATAAAAAAAATTAAATAAAGTCCAGGGCTGTAAAACCCGGCAGTTCCTGCCAAACTAGGATATCTGGTTACTCTAATTTCTAATTTCTATTCCCAATCCCACCGCGCAGTGAGTATGCAAATACCACTTAGTACCAAGAGTGCATTTCCCACCCAGCAATTCACTTAGGCGGTTGCAGCTCCCGCTTCAGAACTACAAGTCCCAGCATGCAGTGCGTCGCCGGCCATATTGACTGTCACTCCCGCGACCTCGTAGGCGCGGCGCCTGGGGAGCCCGTGCGCGCTGACGCCGGCACACGCACGCCGTACCTTTAGTGCCGCTGGGTGAGCTCCTGCATTTGCCGGTCTCCACGCTTAAGGGGGGCGTGTAGAGGGACTGCACCGCGCCCTCCGCACGCCTGCCGTTTGGTCTTTATATTTTAAGGTTTTTGAGCCGCGGTGGTTCAAAAGCCCGAGCGAGTCTGCAAAGAGGCCGCCTCTCTAGCTCCAAGATGGAGAAAGTTTGTGCTGTGTTTGGAGGTTCCCGGGGCATTGGTAGGGCGGTGGCCCAGTTACTGGCCCAGAAAGGCTACCGAGTGGCCATCATCGCCCGAAATCTGGACATGGCCAAAGCCGCCGCCAGTGAGCTCGGCGGTAGGTACCGAACTAGAGTTTCTAGTTGTGTGGCTGCAGTCCCGGCCCCCCGACTTGTGTAAAGAAAAAGAAAAAAGAATTCGGGTCAGCCCTTTGCAGCTCTGAGGTTCAGCCCGTCAGCTTTGCCGGTGCAGGAGCTCGCGCACCTGCCTCCTCCCCAAACCCCCCTGTTGCCCGCCGAACGCATCGTGCCAGCTGCCTGCCGCCGAGTGACAAACGTCAAGAGTTGTCGTGGGGACTTAGCGCTCTTGCGAGGGCCCCTTCATAGGCACCCACCTCCCCGTGACTAGTATTAATCGTGAGCAGCTGCTTTATTTAGGTGCTTGGTAGGAGAGAGCCACGTACCAGTTGACGTTTTATGTAGGGGAAAGGGCTTGGCCCTGCCAGAAGGTCCAGCGTGCAGGAGGCTGGGCTGGGCAGGAAGGAGTTCGGCGGACAAGGGGGGCGTGTCAGGCGTCAACCTCTAACTGCAGTGCAGCTCTGGTCCCGGTGCGGACGCACCAAGCAAGCGGCGGTCCAGGAACTGAGTACTCTGTTTACTCTACCACAGCTACAAGCTTTGCTAAGTTATCAGGCTTTGGGTGACTTTCACCAGTCGACGGTTGAGGTTTAGCCTACCAGCTTCCTTCTCAATGCATGAAAATGGCAATTTCCCCATGTATTAATAACGGGTTCTTCACTTGTTTTGCGAGTTTGTCTTGCTGGAAGAACGAGAATGTTGGAAAACTTACTAACTCGCTGCGGTTTTAGTTGCCAGAGTGAACAGATGCCTGTCATTTACTGACCCCGGGGCATTGGGAAATCAGCGGCCAGGGGATGCATGTGTTGTCAGTAACCTTGAAGATAACAGGACCGATTGGCTTGGTGTCGTGAATTCACCCTAACTGTTTCCATGGGTTGGGTAAATATTAGACTAAGTGGGGGGAAAAGAATTTGTAGACCGGAGAGAATGTCGGTGACTGCTTCTTGCTCCTTATTCATATTAGCCACTATGTTCTACTGACAAAGGGGTGAGTGATACTCCTTAGGGGGGATCCCAAGTGTTAAGTGTTTGCTGCGCTAAGTGAAAATCTTGGTTGAAATTTCAAGGTTGTTGCGGACCCAAAAAAATGCTGCGATGAAAGACAAGAGTGAGACAAGAGTGAGACCCAGAGGATGTTTTTGGCCTTTCATTTCCTTGAACCATGTGTTTCATCAGTGACTGGTTTTCACCCAGAAAGTGTGATGTCCCAAGTGACTTACAGTTTCTGAAGGTTGGGGGGTGGAGAGGTGGAGGGGAATCAACATATTCATGGAAGTCAGCTAGGAAACAATCGTTTTTACGTTTATGTTAGTGTTAAAATTGCTTTATTTCCCTTCGAAATGTGATTTTTGGAACATTTAATAAAAATTTAAAATTAAAAAAAAGTTTAAAGTGGACATTTAAAAAAGATGAGTAACAGTTGTTTTTAATAAAAAGTTTGTAGGTTTGTAGTTTGTAGGTTTAGTGTTTTCTATAGTTTCCTGCTTTTTCTCAACTCTCCAAATAGGCAGGCTTAAGTAATAGTCATATAGTCATGGTCAAATAATAGTCATATATTTTTTTTTTTTTGCCATAGCAAAAGGAAAGAAAAAAAAGAAAAGAAAAAAAGACACTGGAATTTATGCACAGGATCAGGAAACCAATTCCACAAAACTAACAGAATTAAACATAAATTCCAAAAAAGGAATGTAAAAACCCAGAAGACTGTTCAATTGGGTAGCAAGGGTTCAGTGTCACAGCACTATACTTGTTAGGTAAAGCTTAGAGTCTTATAAGCATGAAAAAGACCTTCCTCCTGTTACTGATTTTAAAAAGTTTTAAGGTGAACATTCTGTATTACTTTTTTCTCATTTCCCATTCTATAATGTCAGTTTCAATAGACTGAAATCAATGAAACAGAGTCCCATAAAATAATCATTTTTTTATCTCCACATTCTAGATTATTATAGGCCTAGTTTATAGAAGATGGTTACTAAGTAGTATTGAAGTTTTAAACTTCAAAGCTAAGTAATTCTTATTTCACCTTGTTCTGTAGGAGACCATTTCGCGTTTAGCTGTGATGTTGCCAAAGAGTGTGATGTTCAAAGTGCATTTGAAGAAATGGAGAAAAATTTAGGCCCCGTTAATTTCTTGGTAAATGCAGCTGGGATTAACAGGTTGGTCACAAATTTAAGTAAATCTCTAACATGCTTTTTTCCCCTAAATATGTCTTTGGTTAGTATGAGTTAATTTATTATGTTGTTCTACTTCTAATTGGAAGAAAAACTTTTAAAACTTGATCTGTCAATCCTTATCATCATTTATTTGGAGATACACAGTAACATTGGTTTACTGTGTTGTTTTATATCAATGGAATCTCCCCTTTCAGGTGTTGCTATATACCATGCTCACCACCAAAATACCCATAGTCCACCACCATAATCCATTGTGTTTCTTACCATTGTGTTCTTCTGGTTCCCCTTTTCCCTTCCCTTCCGGGAACCTTAGTTATACCGTCATATTTCAAGGTATGTTATTAGTTTGGCTTTATCTGACCCTTTATTTTGTTTCTCTGTGTTTCATAAATAAGTAACACTATTTGGTATTTGTCTTTCCCCTTCTGACTTATTTTGCATAGCATAATTCCCTGTAGTTCCATCTATACAAATGGGAAGAACTAATCTTTTTGATAGCTGAGTAGTATTCCATTGTGTATATACACCATATCTGCTGTTTTTGGGTACTTTCATTGTCTCTGTAGATTTGGCTATTATATATAGTGCTCCAGTGAACATAGGAGTGCATATTTACCTTAAAATTAGTGTTTTTGTATTCTTTGGAGAGATTCTAGGAGTGGCATTGCTTTTTAAATTTTCATACTGTTTGTGTGTGTTTTGTAGGGATAGCCTTTTAATAAGAGCAAAGTCTGAAGACATCATATCTCAGCTTCATACCAACCTCTTGGGTCCTATGTTAACATGTAAAGCTGCCATGAAGATGATGATTCAAAAACAGGGGGGATCTATTGTCAATATAGGTGAGTCTTCATGTTCAGGAATTTTCATTGTCTCCTAATACCATAAAAATATTTAATTGACTGACTTGGAATTTATTCAGGTATGAAACTTAGAAGAATGGTATTGTGTTATCTGAAAAAAAAAAAAAAGATTTGATTAGCTGATGAATGACTGAAATAGGAATCACAGATTCATATCCCTGTAGTGGTCAAGCAGATATTAAATGAGTAGTATAACCAGGTGTTGGGAAAATGACAGCATGAGTCTTGTGGTGAATGATAGATGACAGAATGGAAGGGGTACCTACTGCTTAGAACCCTGTAGACTGTTGCTGTGTGCAGATCAGAGTTTGCCAGCTGCTTTGATTTTTTTTTTTAAAGAGCTATTGGAAATCCTGATTTTTTTTGTTGAGATTTAATTTTAAAAATATGGATAGGGAATTGAAAAAATGTAGCTAATGATGGCTAAACAATGATGTCTGTAGCAGTTGTGTGGATCACAGATAAATCTAGTACAAAGGTTTAAGAAGAGGTTTTCATGAGAGTAACTTCAGCTTTTTGAGTGGAGGCAAGTAGTGCTTAATCTTCAGATATCTGAGCCTTTAGGGGCCAATAGACCTTGTAGTATGTGCCTATAGGCCTTAAATTGTAAAATGACTTGAAATTTATTTGGTAATTAGAAATGGCGGTGTACCGTCTGCCTTAGAAGTTTAAGTGGTAATACCTCAAAAGGACACAAAAGGGGGATGCTGCTCCATTATGGGACATGACCCTATTCTTTTTAGTAAATTTCCCAGTTGGAATATAGGGTTTTCCTGTTTTGAAAATGAGAAAAGGAGAATCTTGTGCTAGCAATAAGTATTAGAATATTTTCGACACTCTTGAAAATACAGGACATCATTTTGCAGTTTTATTATAAAAGATTAGTAAATAGATTTGACCTTGCTGCCTAATTCACAACCAGGTAATGATTGCGGGTTCTGATAAACTGATTTATACACATCACCTGATAACACAGGTGGATTTGTTTAACTCTAGTAGGAAGAGCTTAAAATCAGATGAAAGCTTTCACATGATTATTACATACTTAAAACATATCAGTCCTTTTTGTATATGTGCAGATCTTTCAGAACTGTGTTCTGTGCTAAAAGTAAAAATTTATGGTTGAAAATAAGAGAATGTCATTACAGAAGTGGCTGCTTCACCTTGTTAGACAGTTCATTAATATTTTGGGAGTTATCACTTTTTGACCAGATGAACATGAGCCGAAAGTTAATAAAGCATCCTGTTTGGTTTTGATTTTGTATCTGTAGATTTCTTCCTTGTTTTTGTATTTTCATCTTTTTTCTTTCTCTCAAATAACCTTTTCTCTGTATTTCCTTGTTCCATATCTCTCTTCCTTTGTGCATCACAGTTTTTTGTCACTAACTGGCTTGTAATCTATAACGTGCATAAATATTTTTAATATTGATCTTGATAGGCCAATAAAATAAAGAGTTTGAGGTATTTTCTCTTTCTAAAATTCAACTCTTACAGATTTTTTTTCAAAAACTTTTAAAAATTCTTGACTTCACTTCTGTTTTAAGAATTTTTTTTTGCATATAGTTGATTTTGAATCATAAATTATTCTTATTTATATAACCGAGGCCCCCAAGAATCTTTAGCAGGAAGTACAAATGAGTTATAATATGTCACTGAAAGAAACAAATTGCGATTTTATGAAGTTTATAGTTGAAATTTTGTTAACTGAAATTGACAGTAGTTCAAATTTAGTGAAATTTATTTTCAGATGAACTGTTCTTTTAGGTGGGAATGAATGCTTATGTCTATTGTAGAATCAATAGTCATCTTTATCTGATTTTAAGCTCTTCCTACTAGAAGCCTTTATCAATACATATTTTTCATCATGTCCGACCTATTCAGTCATTACAGTGGGTTACCAATGGCTGAATTATCAAGCCCCTGCCTGGTAGTTGAAGTTCTCCATATGTTTTTTTTCACATCCTGTTTTCTATGTGTCTGAACCAGACTCATACTCAAGTTTTACTACTCAAAGTAGTAATGAGCCCTCATTTTAGCAAAGGGTTAGATAAAACTGCCCCTTTTTTGTTTGCTACAACTTATCTGAACATTCAAATAATCATAGTTGACTTGAATTTGTTTTCTTTTTTTCCCCTAGGAAGTGTTATTGGTTTAAAAGGCAATCCTGGTCAGTCTATCTACAGTGCCAGTAAAGGAGGATTAGTTGGATTTTCACGTGCTCTTGCTAAAGAAGTTGCAAGAAAGAAAATAAGAGTGAATGTAGTTGCACCAGGTTAGTGAAAACTATTTTTAAAGTGAATTTATTCCATTTACTACTTTATGTAATAATAGTGAGGACTGTTTTTGTGTTTGTAAGTATATGAGCATTAAACACTGCTCTGCAAGAAATGGAACAGGAACATAGTCTCTATATTTTTAAACTTGATATGCAGGAGACTGTCTGTTTCTTGATAGACCTCACTGCAAGCCTGGGCACTGGCCTCACGGATGAGGCCAAGAATAATGCCAGGCTGTTTCATTTGCATAAATCACATTGCATTTTTTTAAACTAATTTTTTACCCCCAAAGTAAAACTATGAGAAAAACTTCTTTAAAAATCAGTTATAAATTAAGGATTCTTATGCTGAATTTAAGAATTTCAATTACATGTAAGGAGGAGTAGAGGTGGTCGGGTGTGGTGATGGCAGCATATATCCAGGGACTGAACAAATCCAAATCATACCCTTTAGAGAACTATTTGCCTTTTAAATGTCCTCCTTGGAAAGTTTCATTGATGATACTACTCACTAGGCTATAACACTTGCTACTTAAGTTATATTTTATCAGTTTGTCGAAGCAGAACTTTCCAAGTAATGCACTTCTTACCTAAATATATTCTGTATGTCTTTATTATGGGAAATATGTCTTTATATTTAAAATATACATAACTTTATAATAACTGTTTTATTAACAGCACAATCATAGGAAATAAAGCTGCGTAGATGATGCCATTTTTGCATTTTGCAGAACATATGCAGTATGTGAGATACTAATTCTAGAAAGTCAGTATTTGTGCAGAAAAAAATTAACCAGAGGTCACAGAGTGTTTATTTCAAAAGAGAAAAGATGCCTTTCAGTGGACTTCGGTGTGTCCTAGAGAGCTACCCAGGATTCATGTTACCATTTCAGTACAAAGAAAAATTTGAAGCAGGAAAAAAGAGTCTTTAGTTTTAAAAGATCTTTATTGAAATAGTGGGATTTTAACAGTTATTTTAGCTGTGGTTGCCTCTTTGGCAAATGAGTGGGCACCCTAAGGCTTTTTGTGTATGGGTGCAGGAGGAGGAGAGTGGTACAGGTGGGGTGGAAATGAACATGAGCAATTTGGCCCCAACAAGGTCTGTCAAGTGAGAACAGAATAGCTTAGAGGAACTAAGAGTTCTGAAGCCAGATTTATTTTGAGGTAGTTAACAATGAAGACAAAGCAGATGTAACTTGGGCTAAGTATACAGAAATCAACCTTTTGAAGAAGGCAGCAGAACATTTTTGCACTATTGTTCCTTTTGTTATTTTTGACTTTGGGAATTCCATGTGATTTGAAAATACTGATGGATTAAGTGAGATGCAAAGACAGTTAGTTTGATCTATCAGTTGTAGATAATTGAAAAATATTAAGATGCAAAGATTGATATTATAGTTTAGGTTGCTAGGACAAGAAATTTTCCAGTTCTTAAACTAAGGCTTTTAAAGTAAATTTAGCTATATAACCTACAGTTTGTTACTTTTCAAGTTTACCCCAGTTTTCAAACAAGTTTGATATCATTTGGTAGTCATCTCTGCTCAATAACAAAAAATCATGCAAATCATTAAAGTTCCTTTTTAAAATATCCTCCTTTGACTTTAACTTTTACATTGAACTAAATTATCTGTAGGACAGAAGGAAAGAGAGACGAAGTTGAGTGTTGACATAATTCTTGAATGTATAGATATAAAACCGGCTTTACCTTCCTTAAAATACAGATATCGGAGGGGAAATATTGCTACAAAAATTCAAAGAGGTGAATGAAGTTGATCAAAACTCCAGGTTGTAAAAGGAGTCCTTTTTCACATGCTCGTCTCCTGTCTGATCTACAAATATATAAGTCCTCCTAGAAGGAAGTGAAATAGCTCTGTATACTTGCATCTAGCTGAAGACTGTGTGCTATACAGTTTGCTTAGTTCACAGGGTAGAGCAAGTGAATGGAATAAGGAAAGACACATGTATGAAAACATAGTAGGTTGTATTAAATATGGAGTGCAAAGTCCATAACCATGTACCATTCTGACAAAACAGAAATGTTGAGTGTACAGGTACAAGTAAGGTCGAGTTTAAGATCAGTCACAAATATTACCAGGTAGCATCCCAAAGTGGACAAACCGGTTAGCAGGTTTGAAACTACTATTAATCCAGTTGGAAATGCAAAGTGGAAATTTTGAATGCCGCCTCAAATATCTGAGATCTCATAAATTTACAGACTATATAACTAAGTAGATTCTGGTTTAAGATGATGATATGGTCCAGTATTCTAAAAATATTACTAAGTCCTAACAGTACCATCAAAAATCATTTATCTGGAAATTAAAGCCATTTAAATGTTTGTTTAAATTCATAAGCAATAGAACAAGGAGAAATTGAAAAGATCTCTACAAGGGGGTGTTTTATTTTTTTCAAAAGAATTTGATGCAGCAGATTGGTTAACAGGCTGTTAGTTCTCTTGTGAATTGTATGTCAACGTTAATAGGTCCAGAGCTGTTCAGAGGAGGTCTAGAGTGAAGAATTTGGGTCTTTGTGAGTCATCAGTTCAGCAGAACACAGATGGCAGAAAAATTTAACTTATCAAGGACATGATGCCGTCACTATATTACAAGAAACATAAACTTTGGCAAAATGGCTATTTAATAAAACAAAACTGCAAACAGTGTTATTGATATTTGTCCAAATACATACACTCATTGGTTTGTGTTTAAAATTCTTATTAAAATAGCTATTAAAGATTTGTGATTTATAGAGAAGGGAGCTGTTAATTGAAACTCAAATTCACATCTGGCTAGAATAATTCTGAAAATGAATGCGAAAAGAATCAAGTAATGAACTGGTGACTCATAGAAAATTCCTTGTACTTTATGTCATAATATAAAATATTTTTAAAGTTTACACTAATTACAGAATAAATTAAGATGGAACACATCTTAGACATCATTCCAGTAGTTTTTACAATTTGAAAGACTGGGACGTGAGACTGTATGATTTTCTAAAGGTTACACAGCTAAATTATAGCAGAACTATTATTAAGAACTTTATCTCTTGATTTACAGCTGAGTTAAGCTTAAAAATAATGCCTCCTTACATTTCCTTTATTTTGTTGGAAGCATCAGGTCTTTGTTTTCTTTTACTCATGTGGTCTGTTGAAACTATCTGAATTCTTCCAATTTTGTAACTTACCTTTACATTATTTGCCTTTTGCAAAATTTGCTGTTTGATAAAATTTCCTGAATTGGTTAAAAGGATAATTAAAAGGTGCTAAAACTCAGATTATTATTATAATTCATTAGCTGCTATAATCGAAACTTTGGTTATGTATTTCCTGATTTTTTACTCAATGGGCATTTTTCTACCTTTGCCAGTTTACCATGGACTCTGTCCTAGTTTACTATAGATATTTAAGGATTTATGATCAGTATAAGAAAGGACATTTTATTTAGATCCACTGGTTCATTGTGAGAAAGAGTAGACTGAAGTAGAAGCTTGTCCAGCTTTCCATTTTAAGGCATCGATGGCTATAACTTCAACCATTGTCATTAATGTTGAACCAGTAGGGACCAGGAAATTATCAAAATATCCTTTTAATTCTTTTGATCTAGTAATATTTTTTCATCCCTATTCACTGTTATTACAGTAACTAGCTAAAATCCAGACATTCTATGGACCGGACACGGTGACTCGTGCCTGTAAGCTTCAGCCTATGAAGCGGCCTGTGCTAGGAATCGCGAGTCCCACCTGGGGCACGTAGTGAGACCTAGTTCTAAAAAAATAGCTGGGCGTGGTGGCGTGTGCCTGTACAAGTCCCAGCTACCTGGGAAGCTGAGGCTGGGGATTGCTTGAGTCTGTGGTACCCTGAGCAACGGAGAACCTGCAGTTCCATGGGCAAAAATAGCAAGACCTAGTCTCAAAAAAAAAAAAAAAAAAAAAATCCAGGCGTTCTAACCCTTGACAAATGACTATGGTTTGGATATACCCATTTTAGGTGGGTAGGTGGGGGGAGAAGGGAAAGGAAAAAGGTTATTCAATCTGAAGCTGCTCTGTGACCTTGAAGTTGCTGTCTCTGCATCTGTGTTTTTTCCAACCTGTTTGATGCTGGGTTAGCACAGTTTAGCCACATATAGAGCAGGTTTTTTGTAGTTTAGGTTTCCCTGTTTAACATTTGGAGTAGGATAGGTAATAGTTAATTCTAGTTTATGATGGTTGGAAAATGGGATAGCTTAAAGATAATGCAAGTGTTTCTCACTCACAATAGATTCATTCAGCAGAGTTTCTGGAGTGTCTTCTATACGCAAGACTATGCTAGGCTGCAATAGTCTAAAAATGAAATAGACATTTCTGCCACAGGAGCTAATTACAGTGGGAAAGGAAGATATATAAAATATTTTTGGTGTCTTGGTATCAGTCTGCTGGAGGTATAATGATGTTATGGAATTGCTGAAGAAGGAATGCTTAATTTTGTTTAGAATGAGTTGTCATGGCAGTGGGTTCTGTAGTGGGAGTTCAGTTTGCATATTAGGGAAGTTATTTGACTGTTATGGAAGTATATTAGGATAGTCTTTCTTAAAAATATGACTGTCTAGCGCAATTTATAGAAAAAAACCTCATGCTAAAAATGTGGTCATTTAAATAGGGTGCCCTTTATTATATTGGGAGTATATATTTAGCAGATTTCATGCTTTGAATATATGTTCTTTGGTCAGAAGCTAAGGTCAAGTTGAAATGGTAGAATTAAATTAATTCTATGGATTAGTAACTTCATTTTAGACAGTAATTTCAGCCTTATTCCTCACCAGATCTTTTAGATCTTTTAATAGTGCTTGCAAACATCAGAATTAAATATTTTCTTTTGTATCAGTTTTCTTGGTCACCTTTATTTTTTAAATCTCTTTTTTAAAAATTGATTGCAGTTTCCTGGTCACCTTTAAATGGAGTTTCTAGTTAAGGAATGCAGTTAAAAAGCAAATCATAACAGCAAAGCAAGGAACAAGGTCAATCATTAATCTATCATTTGCTACCAAATATTATCGACTTTTAAAAAATCAATTAGTTGCTAAGCTTTGATATTAATTTTAAAAAGTTCTCATCATGTATAAATCTTACTGTAGGAAACTATTGAATATGGCAGACAATATTTGGTAAATTATAAATTAAAATCATGATGAACATATTGTTCTACAAAATGTGTTCAATAGAGAATATGAACATATATAAAATATTTAAACTATGAAATGATAGATTGAAAAGTGAATCTTACTTCCTCTAACCAGTCAGTTCTGTTCCTCAAAAGTAGCCACTGTTAGTTCTGTATTTCATATACAAGCCAATAATGTTCTGTGTGTCTTTTTTTAGGAACACAAATTGCATTGTACCATTCAGTGTTTTATACCTTGCTTTATTCTAGAACAGTCTATCTTGGAGTTGTTTGTTTATCATCCCATATAAAATGGCTTCACTTTTGAAAATAACAGCTTTATGGAAATATAAATCATACATAATTCACTATTGAAAATGTACATCCCGTAGTTTAAGTATAGTCACAGAATTGTTCTCTTATTTCCACAATACATTTTTTTTAAACATTTTTTATCATGTCCAAAGAAACCTCATAGTCATTAGCATTCATATATGTCCTGTAATCTCAGTCTCTGGTGCTATAGATTTCTGTTTCAATAGATCCCTATTCTGGACAGTTCATATAAATTATACAGTATGTAGTTTTCCGTGACTGCTCTCATTTTTCCCCCCACCTCCCTCCATGGACTATTGTCACTTTAATGGCTGAATTAAAAGGTGGTAATGTTTGTTTTATTTATACCAGAATTAATTTAATCTGTTGTCTCTTGATGGGCATTTAGGGTTTTTTTTTTATCTTTTTATCTTTTGTTATTTTAAATAAAAATATAGTGAAATATAGTGACAATTCTTTTATGTAATTTATTTTCACATGTTAGCATTTGGGTTTAGTAATTCTGGGACTAAAGTGGTCAAGACTCAAGACTAAGAATATATGCATTTAAAATTTTGACAAGTAATATTTCATTGCTTTTATTTCAGTAGGGTACCTTAAGTGTCCGCCTCATCTTCTTTCTTTAAGTTGTATGTTTACTACTTGGAGAAAATCTTATTGACAAATGCTTATATCACCTTTGTAACTGCTCAAAACATATGTTCTACTTGCAAATAAATGCAGCTTATTTTTCACACTGCTTCCTTATATCTATCTCCCTCTGTACTTACAAACACAATATTAAGACATTCAAATAGGTTTTGATCTATGTATAGTGTTTCATCAAAATCCTTGTATCTTCTGTTAAAAAAGTTTCTGGGATTATTTCTAGGTCCTAGAAACTTAAAGTAGAGAACTGACATTTGAACTGGTAGACATTTCAAAATAGTGATCCCACAATTGTTAGTACTGGTAATAAGCTAAAACATGGGGTCTTTAAGTAGAAGGAGCTCTACTTTGTATAAAAATGATCAAAAATTATGACCCAGGAGTAGGAAAATTAAATGGTATTTATTTTTATTATGTAACTAACAACAAAAAAGATAAATGAAATACGTTTCAAATACCTTTCGAATTTATCAGATAAACATTCTCTCTGCATATACACTTGATTTCATGAGGTAAACTGTTTTGTGTGATACTGTGGATACATAACACTGTGTTTGTTAAAACATAGAAGTGTACAATCCAAAGAATAAATCCCTGTGTAAGCTATGTACTTCATAATATGTCATTCTTGGTTCATCGAATGTCTCACACTATCACACTAAGATAGTACTAATTGGAGAAAAGGAGATAGTTTGATAAGGGGGCTTATGTTGATCTAATCTCTACTCACTTTTTCTTTCTGTAAAGGTAAAACTACTCTAAAGTAGTTTTCTAGTTGATTAAAAATCTCCAGATAATGATGAGAGAAACATTCTTGGATCATTGGACGTGTTCTTGTTCTCCTTGTCACACTATCAATGGCAAAACCAGTCAGTGTTAGTAAATTCATCTTTCTTTACACTTGCCCGCTGATAGTCACTTTTATTTTAGTGCAGAGTTCAGTGAGGGCTAGTAGCCGAGGCATGAGGATTGAGTCCTAACTCTCCTGTCACAGGTCTGGGCAGAGGCTGAGACCAGCATTTCTTAGTGAAACAACATCCTTGTCTTCTAACCTTGAGCACCAGAAGGTGCTTCATGTGAGGTGGGTGTCTGAACCTCATGATCCTAGTTCTGAGCTTCAGTAATCGTTGCTCGAGTCATTTTCCAGTCCTACCTGACCTGCACATAGACCACAGCAGAGCCGAATCCAGGCTGTGATGTTGAACAAGATCTTTGGAATATTAGCTTTCATCGGTTCTGTATGTCTGACTTGCTTGATTGTTTCTGAAGAATCACAGTCTGTCCTTGCATCCCATAATTATGTGGCAGAAACTACTTTTTTCCTTCTCGCTGGGATTAAACTTGAATTTGTCACTGCCTAAATCTCCCTTCCTATCTGAGGCTTGTCTCCAGTGATGTTTGCTCTATTCTATCTAGATCTGCCCTTTTTTCCCAAGGTGAACATCCTTCTAGATGACCTGTTACACGTTATGTGGTCTTACCCTTTGTTACCAAAAAACAGGGACAACAAAACTAGCACCCACCGAAAGCAGGGCAAATTAGTTCCTTTCAGCATAGCATGGGAAAACAAAACAAAAAAAGGCATATTAGCATCAGTACATCTTGAACTGGAACACTAGCCTCCACACAGCTGCTAGTGTAGGCACTGATGGTCCTTCTAAGAGAGTTCACCATCCTAACTTCAGTTAAGGAAATCACGAAGGCTGCTTAACAAGGTGAACTTTTTGTCCTTGAATCATAGTTTTGTGGAGAAAAAAGAAATCTTAAAGAGTTATCATTTTCTATCTATTTTACTCATTTTGCAAGTGGAAATAGCCATATAGTCTTAACTGGTACACAACTTATCTCAGGTTATAGCTTTGATACTGTTAGTGTAGTAAGGAACAGATTCTAGCTTTGTGTTCTAATCCCTTGTGGTCTTTTTACCCAAAATTGTTGCCTTTGAGAAAGTCATCAGAGCCAGTTAGAACCTAAACTTTTCTAATCCTAGTTATAAGGTCTTTCTTAGAAACCATTTTTAACTATAATCCCCCAGCTTATTAGAATTTATCATTGATTTTCTGCTGAGAATTTGAGAGTTTGTTTTATGCCCAGTTGGCTGGAATTTTTAAAATTTATATAAATCATTTATATATATATATTTCATATCATTGTAATCCCCAGGAGACACCCACAACCTCCCCTCCCTGGCTGCTCCAGCTGGTCCCCCCAGTTGTGTGCTTTCATTTGGTTGTCCATATATTAGTGAAACCATTTGGTTTCTTTTTCTTTCTGACTTGTTTCTGCTAACATGATTTCTTCTAGGTACACCCATGTTATAAATTCATAGAATTTGTTATTTTTAATTGATGAGTAATATTCTATTGTGTATATATACCACATCTTTTTCATCCATTGATCTGCTTTGGGACATTTGGGTTGGTCCCATGTCCTTGCAATTATAAATAGTGCTGCAATAAACATCCAAGTACAAGTGTCCCTTTGTACCCACATTGAGGTCTTTGGGTAGATTCCCAGAAAAGCGATTGCTGGGTCAAATGGTAGTTCCATTTTCATTAGTTTGAGGGTCCTCCACACTGCTTTCCATAGTGGTTGGACCAGTTTACATTCCCAGCATCAGTCTAAGAATGTTCCTTTCTCTCTGCATCCATGCCAGCACTTGTTGTTGCCTGTTTTTTTGATGTGTGTCATTCTTAAGGTGGTATCTCATTGTGGTTTTGATTTGCATTTCCCTTATTGCTAGTGACATTGAGCAATTTTTCATGTTCCTGTTGGCCATTTGTATTTCCTCTTTGGGGAAGTGTCTTTTTATTTCTTCTCCCCGTTTTTTGATTGGGCTCCTTGTTTTGTTTCTGTTCAGGTGTGTGAGTTCCTTGTAGATCTTTGTTATTAACCCCTTATCACTTTTGTGAAGGGCAGAAATTTTTTCCCATTCGGTTGGGATTCTTTTTGTTCTTTCTGTTGTGTCTTTTGCTGTACAGAAGCTTTTTAGTTTGATGTAGTCCCAACTGTTTGTTTTCCTTCACTTTTTTGCCATCTGTAGATGTGTCCAGAAAGGTATTTCTGAATTGTAATTCGTGGAGGGTTTTGCCCAAGTTTTCCTCTATGTATATTATGGTTTCAGGTCTCTGACATCTAAGTATTTTATCTATTTTGAATTGTTTTTTGTACATGGTGTGAGGGAGTTATCTTGGTCCATTTGTTTTGTATGTCTTAGTCCATTTTCCCCAGCACCATTTATTGAAGAGTATATCTTTGTTCCAATTAAAATTTTTTACTCCTTTGTCAAACATTAGTTGACTATATATGTGTGGTTTTATTTCTGGACACTCAATTCTGTTCCATTGGTCTGATTGTTGTACCAGTACCATGCAGTTTTAATTATTATGGGTTTGTAGTATAACTTGAAATCTGGAATAGTTAAGCTTCCATTCTCTCTTTTTTTGGCCATGAGTCTTTTTGATATTCAAAGTCTTTTCTTATTCCATATGAATTTCTGTAATTTTTGTCCTATCTCTTTAAAGAATGTCATTAGAATTTTTATAGGAATTGTATTGAATCTGTTGATTGCTTTTGGAAGGATGGCCATTTTTGATGTTAGTTCTTCCAGTCCATGAGCAGGGAATGTCTTTCCATTTCCTTATGTCTTCTATCTCTTTTAGCAGTGTTTTAAAGTTTTGTTAGAGGTTTATTCCCAGGAATTTAATTGTTTTTGGTGCTATGGTAAATGGGATGGCTTTTTAAATTTCTTTTTCTTCTGCTTGGCTTTTTGCATATAGGAAGGATACTGACTTCTGTGTGTTGATTTTGTAACTGGCTACCTTATTGAACTGGTTTATTGTTTTGAGAAGTTTTTCTGTAGATTTTTGAGGTTCTCTATATAAAGAATCATGTAATCTGCATATAATGATAGCTTCAGTTCCTCTTTTCCTATTTGTATTCCTTTAATATCTTTCTCTTACCTTATTGCCCTAGCTAGAACTTCCAGTACAATGTTAAAGAGTAGAGGGGAGAGTGGGCATCCTTGTCTTGTTCCAGATCTTAATTGGAATGATTTTATTTTTCCCTATTTAGGATGATGTTTGCTGTATGTTTGTTGTAGATGGCTTTTATTATGTTGAGGTATGTTCCTTTGATCCCCAATTTTTCAAGGGCTTTTATCATAAATGGGTGCTAGATTTTGTTGAATGCTTTCTCTGCATCGATTGATATGATCATATGGTTTTGATTTTTCTTCTTGTTAATGTGGTGGATTATGTTAATTGATTTCCGGAAGTTGAATCATCCTTGTGCCCCTGGGATAAATCCTACTTGGTCATGGTGAATAATGCTTTTTATGCATCATTGGATTCAATTTGCCAGGATTTTGTTTAAGATTCTTGCTCCATGTTCATTAGGAAAATTGGTCTATTGGCTGGAATTTAAAATAATCTTATAATAAATAATAATTGTATCAGAAACTTTCTGAGAAGATACATCAACTTTTAAATATTACATTCATAATTTTAATTCATTCAACTATTTGAGCTTGCAAGGTGAGGCTTTTTCTTAATATACTTGCTGAGGCACCTTTGAAAATAAATATGCTAGAGACATCACTCACCCACTATGAGGAAGCACCAGGAAGATGTTTCTTGAGATGCATGGATTGCTTATTGATTATTATGACTCTTCTCCATACAGGCTTTGTTTACAGTAAACTTTCACTTCTGCAGAGGATGGTTATCTAGTTTTATCATTATTTATGTCAGCTGCTGCTTTTATTGTTTTCTTTTGGTCATCTTATTCTTAAAGATAAAAGGGAATGAAGGAGATGCTGCTGAATTTCAAAATAAATGTGCGATTTTTAAGGCAGAGGAGATTGTATTTCTCAGTATAAACTCACAGTGAAGCACACAAATCATAGAAAATGGCTTTGTTATTACAGGTTCTCATTACAAGCAATCTCAAGTTAATACTGTTACTGCTTTCTCATTAACGTTTTATCAGAACACCAGTATATACTGTCTGTTAAACAGTTTTGAAAGTATAGTACCATTACAAAGACAAAGCTAAAAATCATCACATGTAATTTTACTGTCTAATGATAATCCTTATTAGAATTCTGTTTTTTTAAGTAAATATTTTGTTTTGTTTTTAATAGTACAAATGGATTCATTTGTAGCATGCATTTTAAATATACAAGTGCTATTTTCCTTTCATTTCTAAATATTCTGTAGCATCATTTTAATACCTATATCAGTCACATAAATTTAATATTTTAGTAGCAATAGAAATGTCATGTTGTTGTGTGGATGGACCATGATTTATTTGACCACTTCCTGTTTGAAAGACATGCAACTTATTTCCAGTTTTTTCCTAATAATGCTATCATTTTTTGATGGAAAAATCTCATTCTCTAAAGACTTTTAAGGAAATGTTTAGATTCTTATAAATGAACACCTAAGATAAAGAAAAATTAAAAAGAACTTCATAGTACTACATAGTAAGCCTGTGTTATAATGTCAATTTTTACATTTTTCAATTTACTGAGGTACTTTTTTACATTCTTGTTAATATTTGGTCAGTCTGGGGCTTACTTCTCTCTTCAAGGGTCACTATTGCTCTCTCTCCACCAAAGCTATAATGTTTTTTTCTTAATCCAGTATTTAGTTTACATTAATCTAAGCATTTTAAATGCCAGTGTTTTTAGGTTGATTTATAGTTTGAGTTATAAAGTTTTTGATTTTTAGCACAATTTGAAAATGGTCCTTTTTGAGAGTTCACGTTAAACTTACACTTGTTTTGCTTAGCTTTACCTCATATAGTTTCATTTATATTAAACATTTTTGGCTAATTCACAAGTAGTAATTTGTTTCATTTTAGAAGTCTAACTGTACACCTACAGAATACTGATTATATAAGGTTTTTTTTGTTGGTAATTTGGATGTCTCAGTGTACCCACATAAGATTTTCTTAATTCCACAGTTCTTCTGGCATGTATCTGTAACATGAAGCGCTTAGAATTAATTTGATATACTATGTCATACTTTATAGTTCAGCAGCTTTTGTTTTAGAATATGTTTTCTGCAAGCTTTATTGCATACCAATTCCATTTTAGATTTGGAATGCTTATGTCATAATTGAATATGACCATAGAATTTTTTGTCTTATTTGAATATCAGAAACACTGGTCTTTCTACTCACTAGCTGCCTTAGCTATAGAAACTAGAGCAAATTTTTGTTGAAACCCCAAAGCAGTTTATGTGCCCACTTTGTGATGTGTCTCTCTCCTCTATCCTGCTCATTTCTTTATACCCACTTAGGTAAAAGTTAATCACTAACTTTCACCATCCTCTATAAGGATAGTCACTGGACTTCCTTGTATTATAGTTAAGATTGCAAGTTACTATTTCCTCCATACACTATAAATTCTCCAAGGAAAACAGTTTTTATTCATTTTTGTACCCACCTACTTATATTGTGTTAGGAACTGGAAGTCAAATACATTAGTTTGAGACACGTTTATTGAGTTAAATTGAATAAAAATGTGGACTTGATTGTTTGAAAAACTTTCTTAAATAAGGTTTATTGATATCCTCATTTTCAGCAGGAAATTCATTTTTATTAGAAATTGAGCAAATGTCTTAGTGTCTGTCCTTTTCAACTAAATAAACATTTCTCTTTTAGGATTTGTTCACACAGATATGACGAAAGACTTGAAAGAAGAACATTTAAAGAAAAATATTCCTCTTGGGAAGTTTGGAGAACCCTTTGATGTGGCCCATGCTGTTGTGTTTCTTTTAGAATCACCATATATTACAGGGCATGTTCTAGTAGTAGATGGGGGATTACAACTCGTTATATAGTTTATCCACTCCAGTTATAATGGTGATTGGAATCAAGGGCAACTTTGGCTGTTGATTAGATAGTGATACCTAATGGGTGACATTAGCTGTTTGTCCTATCGATGCTATTGAAAAGGTGATTTCCATCTTCATATGAATATGTCTGAAGGAACAACATGTGATCGTGTTTTCACTGTGTTTTCTAAATGGTATCTACTGTATAGGGTAGAAATTTTAGTATATAGAGTTTTTGTAAATGATCTAAGTAGGTATTACATTTTTTCCCCCCTCAAAAGTGGAAAAATTTACTTAGTCTAATTGTCATGAGTTATTTCATGTTACAGGCTGAGTTCTCTAGAAGTCAGTTTTATGGGCCATTGTCAAAACAAGAAGATTCACAGGACATTTAGCCACCTTGCAGACATTAAACATTGTATTTTGTGTTGAACATAACATTTTATTTTAGTCTGATTTCTTTGATTGGCATTACTCCTGATTGAATAACTAGGGGAAATAATCTAAAATATGCTCCATTCTATAGAAGTTCTCAAAGATGATTAACCCCTATCTTCAGGTTTTACTAGCTGGTATAGTAATGGATGATGTTGATTAATTTAGGAAGTTGGAAGTATTTTTTAATCTGTGAGACACCTGTTATAATAAGTTGCTTAAGAACTCTGTAAGAAATAATGACATTTTAAAAATTACTAAAAATTATGATAATGCTAATATTTAGTTGTGAACAATTATAAATGATAATTTAAATATTCACTAACACTGAAATGTCTTTACAGTGAACAGTTAAAGTATTAGTGCTAAAATATTTGCCTGATTAAAAAAAAACACAAACTGAGTATGAAGGATTCAGCAGCATCTATTTTGCATTAACTCTTGTGAGGAATAATGAAATATTTTGAATGTTACTGGATTTCTGTTTTTATTTTTCATTTTAAAATATTTTCAAGACTTACTACATTTTAAAAACTAATATTTTTAAAGTTTTATCAGAGCTGAACTTAATTTTATGAATATAGACTTAATTTTATATTGAAAACCTAGAGTATGCTGAATAAATACAAGGTAATTAAAGTAATAAATAGTAATAAAGTTAAATCTATGTTCTAAATCAGTTCCTTGAAAATTATCTACAATTCATCTTTGAAATAATTTGAAATAATAATGAAGTGTGAGATGTGTGAAAATCAGTGAAGTGTGTATAAAATAAGTCGTAATGAAATAGCAACTAAATGTAAGCATGGTCATATATAGAATTTATGAGGTAATAATAAATCCTGGCCCATAGGAAATCCAGCATGGCATCCAGCATTTTATCAGGTGTTGATGCCTCCAAGCTAGGATAATGTGAGACCTAGTAGGACCTTTTCGAACGAATACTCCCCCATCTGCAGGCCTTTGCTGCCTGCATCCCACTCAGGCTTGAACTCCCTTTTCCAGATACTCATTTTCTGAAATCATCAATAAGGCTGATTTCATTGGTGGTGATTAGAAAGAAAGAAATAAGATTATGATTGCAAATTGGTTTAACCTTTACATGTGTATATTTACACTATTATATAACCACTAGCCCATATCAACCAGTAGAATATGGGCAGAGATCTGAAAGAGGTAAAAGAAGCCCTCATTGTCACACTCTAGGTGAATTCTCCACCTTCTTCCACTTATCTGCTAGAATTTGTAGTTTAATTCTTGCAGCATCTTGTTAAAGTCCCTTGCCAGCTATTGTTTAGGTTCAGGGTTCAAGACCTTCGGTGACATCTTACCAAGAAAACTTACCTCTAGCTGTTATAGGACATGAGGCAGTAGGGTACCCTGTGTTTAGTGCCTTTTAAAAAATGGTTTATGGAAGCTTCTGTATTAAAATTTATGCATGGAAGATTTTAAAAATTTGTTCTCTTTTTTTATGCTTTTGTTCATATCCAGTTCCTAAGAGGATTTACAGTTGTTTTCTAGAGATAGAATTATGTATTGTAAATTACTTTGGGGGCAAAAGTTGTCCAAAGAAGATCATTTAATTTATGTTTCTGTTACCTAGGATTAAGGGGGAAAAGATATGAATATTCAGTGTGCTTTTTATTGTTGACATTTTTATCAAGCTTTTATGTAGACATGTGTAACCTGATAAATCATGCCACTCTCATTTGACACCACAGTATACTTAAAGTACTGACTAAAGTGTTATTTATGTTAACCCCATCTTTTAACTTCTTGCATTGAAAGACTATTGTCAAGGTGTTAGTTATCTTAAATTCATCTGTTTGTAAGTTCAAAACAGTCACAATCAAAATACAGCCAGTTTTTTTTAAACATAGAAATTGATGAGTTTTTAATTTTTATGGAAATAAAATCTACCTAGATCATCAGTCAAAGCAATTTTATATAAGGAGGACAAAAGAAATGACTATAATGTCACAGTAATCAAGACAGCATATTATTGGTAGAAGGATAGACTTACAGGTCAGTGAAGTAGATCTTACAAGTAGATATATGATTAGTAGCTCTTGACAAAGTTGCTCAAGCCATTCAGTGGAGAAAGGAAATGGCATTTAGCAAATGGTGCTGGAACAACTGTATAGTCATAAAGAAAATTTACACTGGAGTCCTTTGTTAATTTGAAATTCTTTTTTTAAAGAAATTATTTTTAAAAAAATTGATTGCACCCATATATATTTTGCATCATTGTCTACCCAAGGTTCTCCTACTGTCTTGTCACCTGTGAATCATCATCTTAATCTCTTGTGCCCATCCCTTCTCCAATTTTACCACCCTCTTGCTCTGTGCTTCAGTTTGTTAGGCTGACAGTTTGTTAGTCTTAAGTTTTACTTGTCCTTTTGCTTGTTTTCATTTCCCCTCTATCCTCCATATAGGTGAGATCATTCAGTGTTTCTCTTTTCCTTTCTGGCTTATTTCCGCTAACATGATTCCTTCTAGGTTCATCCATGCTATCACAAATGCATCAAATTGTCTTTTTTGATTGCTAATATTCCACTGTGTAAATATACCACAGTTTTCTGTTCCGTTCATCTGTTTTGGGGCATTTGGGTTGTTTCCATATCCTGGCTATTGTAATTTGAAATTCTTATGACATAAATATAAGAAGTGAAATTGAAGTTGTAAAACTTACAGAATACAGGGGAAACAAGTTTTGTGACCCTGAAGTAGGCAAAGCATACTTAGAACATAAAAGCAGAAGTCATACTGGAAAAAAATTGGTAAATTGGGTTCTGTCAAAATTGAGAGTTTTTGGAAGTATCTTTGGAAGTGCCTTTGGAAGTGTCTTTGGAAGACACTGTTAGGGACATGGAAAGGATAGTCAGGGACTAGAGAAACTTAATACATACATATTTCAAATATGTGTATATTTGAATATGAAATATAGATACTTCATATAAATGAAAATGGGCTTATTTCCAGAATATAGCAGACTGTTACAGCGAATAAATTAACCAAGGAGAAAATGACCAAAAATTTTTATTAGCTACTTCACAAAAGAAGATCTCTAAATGATCCTAAATGCATGTAAAAAACCCTCAGTAGTGATTGGAAAAAAATCTAAATTAAAGCCACAATGAGCTATTCCTATAAAGTTCTTAGAATGAAAAAATAAAAAAGATTAATATCAATTATTGAGAATTTGAGGCAGCCAGAACTCTGATGTGCTACTAATGGGAATATAGAATATTAAAAAAAAAACCCACTCACCAAACTTCCTTAAACTGTTTAGCAGTATCTTAAAAGTTAAACATGTACCTGTTTTACAATTACCTTATAAGTTGAGTTAAAAAGTCAGATTCAAAAGAGTATGTATTGTGTGGTTCTAGTTATAAAGTACTGGAAAGTGCAAACTGATCTAAAATGACAGGAAGCCTATAAGTATTGTTTAGGCCAAGGGTTGGATGAAGGCACCAAGATGGTGGACATTTGATCTTGATTGTGTTAGTGGTCTAATGAGTGCATATGCTTTCAATATTAATGAAATTGTGCATTGAATGAACAAATTATACCTCAGTCAAGATAAAAGGGAAAGGGAAGATGGTAGTGATAGTAGGAAATAAGTGTGTTTTAGGTGAGATTATAGCCTGGAGAATAGCATTTGGGGGAAAAAAGTTTATGTAATGTTTTTAATAGCATGTCATATATGTCATCTAATATAACATTTGTCAGAGGCAACCAAATTATTTAGTCTTTTAATTAGAAGCCTTTAAATTGTGTTCAGCAGAGTATAATCACTCTCAGTTTAGTTTAAATATTATTAGTTTAGTATTAGTTTCTTCCTTTGATGGCTATTGGGTGATAAAGTCTTCAAATGAATGGTGTTGCTACAGTGTTCAGGGGATATCTGAAATAACAATTTCTTCATGAGAGTAGGAGAAATCTATGCATCATTATCTGTAAGTTAATCTTGGTGACCAACATGTAAACATCTGTGGGTATATTTGAAATTAATACCTACTATATAATATAGGAGATAATATAGGAATGTTGACTGTGTGTATCTTACTTGTATTTTGAGTGACCCTTTAACTTCTTATCCACTATGTAGTGAAATGATGTCACTAATTTTTAGTGACCCAGTCAGGAATTTCACATCTTTTTGCAATGACATTAGTGCAAAGATACATTCTGGGGTCAGAATGGCCTGGTTTCAAGTTTTGACTGTCATTTTAGCAAATTACGTCTTCCCTATGAGCCAGTTTCTGAACAAGAGAGTAATAGTACCTGGATTACTCTGATTATATAGTATTAATGTATTGTACGTAGTAGGCACTTAACAAGTGGTATTTCCATTTCCCCTGATAGGAATGGGTCTGGTGGATTGTATCTGGTGTCTTTTCACTGCTGGAAGTATTATGTTTTATATTCTGGTGTTTTCCACTTCTGTTGATGTACCTTTTGAGTCTTATTTCTGAAGTCTTATTTTCAAATTTATTTATCTTGATCTAAAACATGAGTTCTGAGCAGAATGATTTCTGTTTTCACAAAATGCTAAACCTGGATCTGTATCTCTCAGCATATTTCAGTGAGTAAAAGCAGTGCTGCTGTGTACATTGTGTTATTTACACCAGTTAACTCCCCTTAGTTAAGGGGTCAGTTAGCAGTAAATATTTGTACCCTCAGGCCATTATGGAGCTGACCAGCTCGGTGCAGTTTTCCCATGGTTTCCCAGAGTCTGGCTCACTTTAATCAGACCTTTCCCTGTGGTTCTGTTGTTCTCAGCTCTGATTAATCCCTGTGGCATTTCTGCTCTGGAGCTCGCAGCCTGAATGCCCTCGACCCTGGCTGCATGGTCTGCCTTGGCCAGTCCTGATGCACACACCTGATGTCAGCTCTCAGGCTAGTTGTTCCAGCCCATATGCACTGGTCTGCAGTAAGTGGGCTGGGCTAGGGCCGGGATCCATTCCTGCAGAATTCTTTGGAGTGCCACCTCCCACTGTGGCCCTCTTCTACTTCACAGTTTTCCACAACTTGGAAAACTGTCTTCAGAGTGAGAATCATGACCTAGGCTGCAACCTGAATGCATAGATATATTCTGTGGTGGTTTGTAGCTCTAGCAGTACCTTTTTTGTAGTTTAGTTTTAATATGTACATATTAATATCATTTAAAGAATCGTTTCCTTTTCCTCAGAGAGAGTCACTTTAATCTCTGATTCATGCACTCCTAACCACCTGAAATGCTAATGAATTTCAGAATTGGGCATTTATTTGATTTTCAGAATTTGGCATTGTGTACTGACTTCCCACCCAAGAAGATGAAGGTTTTCCTCTCTGAACATACCCCTACTACTGCCACATTTGTGCACACTTCCAGTTCCATCCTGCCCTCGTGTATAGTTCTGTCAGTAGCTATGTTACGCTGTAAACTCTGTTCACACCTTAGGCTGTGTAATATTTGATGACTTCTCTTCCTGTGTTATGTTTAGTTTTTCCTGAAATTGATAAATTGTTTGTTCATTTGTTTAGTTTTCTGTGTTTTCAACATTCACTAATGTGTGAATATCCTTAGTCTGTGGAGAGACACTAGGTAATTCCATCAACTTCATGTGTTCAGTAAATCTTTCCGTACAGTCTTTCAAGGTACTTTGGTCTAGACTGGCTGTTTTCTGAACCTACTGCATCATGTTTTTTTTGGATCTGCTACCACCTTTTGTCTCAGCTATTCAGTGGATCCCTGGTTCCATGTATTTTATGTCTTGACTTATTTTATGTCTTGACCTCATTTGGTAGGAACACCTCTTCTAAGAACTTCCTAAAATTTCTATGTTTGAAGTATCTTTGATTCTGTTTACTAAAGTGAATTTAGAGTACTAGGTTAGAAACACTTTCCTTCAGAATATTGAGGGAATTTATCCCTTCTTTTATTCTTCCGATGTTACTGCTTTTCATAAAACCTGGTGTGTGTCTGTCTGGAAGTGCCTGTCAGGGCCTGTTCACCCTCAGGAGTGTTACATTTTGTGTGGTGTGTTTTAGTTGTGAGGTTTTGTTTTTTTTTTTCATCCCTTTCCATCTTTTCCTCCCTACTTTTTTTTCTGGGAGCTCCCCAATATTTTCATTAAACTAGGTTTGAAATTTTAAATTTTAGCTACATATTTTTCATCCCCAAGTTCCTTTTCATTATCTGAGTATTCCTATTCATAGCATCCTGTGCTTTTTTCCCCAGAAGGCTGTTTTCTCTTCTACTCTGAACTTAACTAAAAATAGAAACTGCTTCTAGTATTATTTCTTTTATGTACTTAATATTGCTTAATATTTTGGATCCTTATTAAGTGCTATACTCAAATCATTGGTGTTCTTTGTCTTCTTACACTTAACATTGGGGATGTTAAGAAGTAGGCTGAAATGAACTTAGATCCAACTGCTAATTTTCAGGACATACTGAGGACTGAGGAACACATTTAGTTACATCATAAACATGCAGTTAGCAAAATTCACACTCTACAACATTTTACAGGCCTAACTGCCTGATTTCCTCAACATATTTATATATCTTAGCATCAGCTAAACAGGGAGGGTGTTAGATTTCCTGATTCTCCTAAGGCAGTGTTTCTTAAGCTTTAGTATGACAGAATTATCTGGAGGGCTGATTAAATCTCACAGTGCTGGATACATGCTCAGAGTCTGATTCAGTGCTGTGGTCTAAGATTTAGGATTTTATTGCTGGTAGGTTTCTGATAGTCTGGGGGTCACATCTGGAGATCTTTGCTCTAAGAACTAACCAGGTCCTGGCAACTGAGCAAAACAAGGAATTTTGTAAAGCATAGTTAAGTTTTTAACATGGAGTTACTTACAGTGAAATAGGCACATTAAAAAAAAAGTTCTCAGTAATGTTTATTTTAGGCACAAAAATTATTTTTTTCACTTTAACTTATTTTTTTAAAATTTATTTATATATAAATCTCACAACATTGTAATCTCAAGGATTTGCCCCCCCTTCCCCTCCCTCCCCCCCCCCCTTTCCCTCCTGCTCATAGTTGTGCACTTCATTTTGGTGCTTAGCTTGTTTTGACTTTCCTCAAGGCTTTTATTTTTTTCACTATATCCCATATATTAGTGAAACCATTTGGTTTCTGCCTTTTTCTTTATGGCTTGTTTCTCCTAATATGATTTCTTCTAAATACATCCATATTGTTATGAAGTCGTCGAATTTGTCATTTTTAATTGATGAGTAATATTCCATCGTGTATATATACCACATTTTTTTCATCCAGTCATCTGTTTTGGGGCATTTAGGTTGTTTCCATGACCTTGCAATTATAAATTGTGCTGCATACATAGAGGAAAACTTGGGCAAAACTCTCCATGAACTACAGTTCAGAAATCCCTTTCTGGAAACATCTACAGATGGCAAAAAAATGAAGGAAAACATAAACAGATGGGACTACATCAAGCTAAAAAACTTCTGTACAGCAAAAGAGACAACAGAAAAAACTAAAAGAAGCCCAACCGAAAGGGAAAAAATCTTTGCCCTCCACATGAGTGATAAGGATTTAATAACGAAGATCCATAAGGAACTCTCACTTTAACTTATATTGCAGAATGATCATAAAGTTAGGGATGATCTCACAGTAAACGTATTCCAGCATAGTAAAGATCTATTACTCAATTCCTTTTTAAAGATTTACTTACAGTTTAGTGTAAGAGAGCTAATGTATTTCTCCAGAAATAAGAATTATGAGATGTATAGAAGTCCTTTAAAAAATGGGAGGGGGGAGATGATATCTTAAGTTGTGTGGACTTTAATATTGAAGCACTGTTTATTCAGTTTTCATTAGGAAGAGTTTACATCTTTGTGGTATTAGGAAAAACAGAGACTGGTGTAAGAAAGAAGCTTGTTTACTATAATTTCTGTAAAACAAAGTTTCTCAGTTAATTTGGGTTATCTCTTTCTTAGATAACCCAAGTTGAAAGTATACCCTAGTTGAAAGTATAGCAGGACAGTCTAGTATAGAAGAACAGCATAATAGTAGTCACTACAGGAAATGCTTTATTTCCATGCAATTCTATAACAAAACACCCAGCTTCATCTTTTGTCCTTTTTGCTTCACATTCCTAAGGGCAAAATGATGCAGCTCTGGAAGCGATCTTTTCTAATTTCTAATTAAGATGACTGCACTGATATCTTTACTTCATAAATTGAAGATAGTTTTCCTTATATTTTATAATGGTAGGTGAAATTTTCAGATTACAAGATTACTTAAATAACATTGGTTATAAAAAATTAGGCACTTTTTATTAGATAAAATTTAACACAGAGAACAGATCTGTGAGTATGAATAAAATATCACGACATCTGAAGTGTCACATGCTCTGAACAGCGTAAGGATATAATGGATTTTTCTGGTTTCACTTGCTTCACAGGCTCTACTTATGAGAGTCAGTAAGCAGACAATTGAGAGCTTAGACAACATAGGAATAGAAATGAATACACATAAATTCCACTGCATTTTAGAGATACCAGAGCATTGAACACACCTTGTCCATTTCTTTGTTTTAAAAACACCAAAATAGTTAGCTCCACACAAATACTTTTTTCTTACTAAACTGCTTTCACTCTCATTTTTTGAGTGAGTTGCAATTTGGGGATGTTAAGTCCAAATTCATAGCTAAACTAACTTGTGGTAGAGAAACTTAAATCTAAAGGGGAAAAAAAAGTTTGAGAGACTGAGAACTCATGAACAATTTATAAATACTTTCACATTTAGTGAAAAATTATTTTTTAAATCGAAGTAACATTAAGTGCTTCAGGTGTTCTTTGTTGAGAATGAACACGTGCATTTCCCACATTAAGCTCATGGCTAAAATTTCAGTTTTATCCTTCACCATATGGTGTCCCCTTATTCCTCATTTACTCATCCCCCTTTTCCTTATAACCACTAATTAATCTCACAGTCCAAAATTTTATTTTTACTTTAATTCATCTGTTTTCTCTGTATACCACACGTGTGAAATCATAAGGTATTTGTCTTTTGTCAGACTTATTTCAGACTTATTTCTGTAAGCACAGTTACCTCTAAGTCCTCCATATTGTTGGAAAAGGAATAGGAGGTTGTTGGTTTGTGTTTTTTTTTTGGTTACTTTGTGTTTTTGTTTTTTTTTTTTTTTAGTAATAGCTGAATAGCATGCATTGTGTGTATATATCCACCTTTTCATTCATTTGTCAGTGGCCACCTTTGTTGTTTCATTCTTGGCTGTTGTGAATAATGCTGCAATGCAGGGGTGCATCTATTCACACTAGTATTTTTTTTTTTTTTGACAAATACCCAGATATGGGAAACTCAATTTGTGTTATTCACTGAGAGTGTTTTTATACTTGCAGTTGTTCTTCCCTCACACACTGTTTTCTCATATGCAACATATGTAGATTGTTGTTTTCTTTCACTTCTGTGTTGGCAAACCACTTCATCTGCTGGGCTTAATAATCGAAGCGTTATCCCACACAAACTTTTATCTGAAGATATCAAAACCTTTGGCCATGATTACACATCTTTGTGAAGGGGTTTGCTGTCCTGCTTTTCATTGCTGTAGAAGATCAAGAAATTCTCAAGGGGCCTTGTAAGTGGCAGAGGGAGTAATCAGAACAGTATGTCCTGTCACCTAGCCTTTAGCCTTCACAAGCCTGTCACCCCCGAGCATTTCTTAGGCTTTAGGTCCCACTGCTCTGTTTCAAAGTCAGTACTTTTATTCTCAAAATATATTACCTTTACAGTTTGAATTGCCAATTTTGGCATATGTTTCCCAAATATTATAGCACTTACACCTTTGGAAAGAGTAAAAAGATGCCTAGAAATCACGTGGTGATTTACACTTTTGGCAAACATAATTTAAAGCATTAAATGCTGAAAAGGAGGATGGTAGTAATCTCTTAAGTAATATTTATGTCGGAAACCCAGCCCTTAGTAGTACTGGTACAGTGGAAACTGAGTAAAAAGGTTTCTATGAACTGCTTCTTGAAAACATCCTGTTACCAATACCTTTAAACATTTTTTTAAAAATATAAGCATTTCATTATTTTTAGTTTTAATTTGATTGTTGTCTACCCCAAGGTTTCTACCACCACCTCATCACCTATGAATCATCTTAATCTCTTGTGCCCATCCCTCCCCCGATTTTACTTCCCCCTCTTGGTCTATGCTTCAGTTCTGCTGACAGTTTTAAATTTCACTTGTCCTTTTGTTTGTTTTCCCTCTATCCCACATATAGGTGAGATCATCCAGTATTTCTCTTTCTGACTTATTTCTGCTAACAGGATTTCCTTTAGGTCAATCCATTTTATCATTTGTCTTTTTCTGCTTATTTCATTAGCATAATGTCCTTTAAGATTCATCCACATTGTGGTGAATGGCAGGATCTCCTTTTTGTATGTTCTTGCCTCCTTTGTTGTAAATCAATTGACCATATGTGCATGGTTTATTTCTGGATTCTCTGTTCTTTCCCATTGAGTTTTTATGCCAATAAATACTATATATTCTTTTGGTTATTATAGCTTTGTACTATAGTTTGAATGAAGAAACATGGTGTTTTCTGCTTTTCTTTCTCAAGATTACTCTATTGGGGGATATCTTGTGATTCCATATAGATTTTAGGATTGCATGTTCTATTTATTTCTGTGAAAATTGCCATTGAAATTTTGATAGGGATTGCAGTACATCTGTAGATTGCTTTGGTTAGTATGAATGTTAGAACAGTATTCTTTTAATCCAGGAGCACGATATTTTGAAATTTATTTGTTTTTTGATTTTTCACGTGTTCTAGTTTTCATTGTCATTCAGTTTCTTGATTAAATTTGTATTCTTTTTGATGCAATTATAATTTTTTTGATAGTTTTTCTTTAGTGTCTAGAAACAAAAATATTGATTGATATTTCACAGTTTTATTGAATTTGTATAGTTTTATGGTGACATCTTTGGTGTTTTCTGTATATAATGTGACCTTTTAAGTTTTATTTCTAACTTGAATGTTTTTTATTTTCCTTGCCCAATTGCTTTAGCTAGGATTTATAGTACTAATAAGCTAAATAAAAGTAGCAAGTGAGCATCCTTACCTTATTCTTGATTTTAGAGGAAACACTTTCATATTTTTACCACTAAAATGTTAGCTGTGCACTTGTCATATATGACAGTGAAGTAATTTTCTGTGTCTACCTGCTTGTGTTTTTATCATATGTAGCTGTGTATTTTGCCAAATGTTTCTGTTTTAGCTGTTGAGATGATTGTATGTTAATGTGGTAGCACATTGGTTCATAGATGCTTAACCATCTTTGTATCCCTGGGCATATCCCACTTGGTCATGATTTATTACTCATCCTTTAAATTTATTACTGAATTTGGCTTACAGATATTTGTGGAGGATTTTGTATCTGTGTTCATCAGAGTTACTCATTCATTTTCTTTCTTGTACTTTTGCCTGGTTTTGTTTTCAGGGTAAGATGACCTCATGAAAGGAGTTTGGAAGTGGTCTTTCTCTTTTCTTTTTTTGGAAGAGATTGAGAGGGATGGTATTATTTTATTTTGAATGTTTGGTAAAACTCACTAATGAAGCTCTCTGGTCCTAGACCTTTGTTAGGTTGCTTTTGATTCAAATTGCTTTTTTGAAGATACATGTTATCTGGAGTGAGGCAGAAATCCGTCCCTCAGGCTGTGTAGGTATGAAGACTAGATGTTTCCTCTCTGCTGCGTTCCTGGGCAGTAATGAGGTAAGAACTGTTTTTCCATTATAATCCTGTGGAATTTGTAAGCCTCTTTGGCCAGCAAGTCAGACCATTAAGGGTGTCATGGATGTGAGCTGCAAAAGTGTATGCATAGCTTTCATTTTTGGAGTGAGGCAGAGGGAGAAAGCAAAGATGGTACCCAGCAGCGGCTGCCTCTGGAGAGTATTTCAGTAATTCCGTAGATGTGTGTTAAGTTAGATGCCTGCCCCTCAGGCTGAACTTAAAGGTAAGCAAATACGATTCCTTCACAGAAAGTCTTGCCACTTCTAAACCGACTGCTTGTAAGGCTGTGTTCTGTGGAAGTCCCTGTGAGCCTTTTAAAACTGGTTTCTCAGTCACTCATGATAGCCTTATGGGTCTCATAGACGCAAACCCCATTGGCTTTCGGGACAAGATGTTTTGGGAGCTTATTTCAGTTGTAGATCTTAAGAGTTGGGGTAAGTGCCCAAGATGGGGTTCAACCCTTAACACCTCAGAGAGTGGCTCAGGGTTCTAGGTTCCCTTCTGATTGTGCTACATGGTGGAGCTTTTGACAGCATAGTCTCAGAGCCTTTCCTACTTGTTCTGATGCTTTTCCTTGCATAGGAGTAACTCACCTACTTTGAGGGTATCTTTCAGGAAACTACTCCATATGTAGGTGTGTTTAGGGTCCTCCGGTGTGACCACTTTGAACTGGAACCCTGTGTACTTTAAGAGTATGTTCAAAGTACTTTTCCCGTGGTATATCATAAGAACCAATATTAAATACATACATACATATATATATATATATATATACGCATGCACACGAATATATATTTGATGTGGTTGGCAAATTTTTACAATGGCTCCCCGTAGCACCACCTCCTAGAATACATTTGTTTTTTTCAGTCAAAAACAAATTAGGTGCTGCTTTCAAGGGATCTACATATGTAATTGGGCCCATAATCAGCTACTTTTTGAGTTTTTTCTGGGTAGTCCTGAACTAATCAAGTAATTCTTTAAAAGGGAGTGGGGCTCTTATTGGAGAGAATCATGTGGAAGGAACTTGTCATAGAGAGTTTCACTGTTAGATTTGAGTTTGGGGGTTGGATATGAGGCCCGTATAGCAAAGAATTTAGGTGGCTTAGGAATTCAGAGCTGCCTTCATCTGATGCAAGGAACTGAGTTCTGGCTCAAGTACTTGCGCTTGGAAAAGATGATTTCAAGCTTCAGATGAGGATCCAGACCAGCAGACATAAGGATTTTAGCACTATAGAGTAGAGAATCCAGCCCTGTGTCTCTATACCTGTGAACTAATAGGGGTTTTAAGCCTCTGAGTTTGTACTAATTCATTAAACAACAATAGGAAACTAAACAATTGAATATTTTGTTTCAAAAAATTGCTACTGTTTGTTAAATATTTATTGATGTTAGATCCACATTACACCAGCACAACAATCCAAAGTAGTAATATATATTTTTTTTTTATAAATACAACATGAAAGGTGGCAAAATAATGCTACTTAATCCCAAACCCAGCAAGTGAGCAAAAAGTCACATTCAGAAAATTTGGCAAGTAAGATATGACTATAAGAAGTCGTAATTGTACAGTGTAGACAGGTTCATGAGACTCTGCATGGTGTCTCAAACTCTGTATTAGCGACGCATGTAAGTGTGGTCAAAGAAACTTGTACCACTCTGCGTAGAACATCTGCCACCCAGTGTTCAAGCCTAGTAATTATTTAAAGCTTGGTTGGTGTTCTTACAAAGTAGGAAGCTGTACATGTGAAGCAGTAATATGAAATACATGGAGTGGTACAGGTATAAAATCACTTAAAAATACTACATATTGGATTGAGTAACTGAGCTAAGAGTTCAACATTTTTATTATAAATAATGGAAGATATATGTGTTTTGCATAAGATAACTGTTTCCATAGCAAAGTACCATTAAAACCTCATGTTTCATAATACTAGGCCAAATTTTTTCCTTTTAAAAATTATTGGTTCCGACTTAAAACCATCAAGTCTGGTCAGAATCAACATAATCTAGCTGATGCAGAATCAATTGCATTTAAAAACAGTCTGTAGCTGATGCCTTTACAAATAGCTTGGAATCCAGAGTCCTCTTAAGGCAAGGTTTCATGGCAACAGGGAAGTGATCTAATGTTCCATTCACTATATCTTGGTGCCATTGGGGAAAAACACTTTATGGCAAAAACCTGGTTGTTGCTCCTACGTCTCCATTTCCCTTCAGTAAACTAGATCCTATAGGCGACTTCTCATTTATGCCAATCCTGTAGTCTCAGTCCATTTTCAACTTGCTCTGCACATCTAAAATCTTCAACTAATACACAAACTTAAGACACACTGACAGTTCCCTAGCATACATGCTCCAGACTTCCAGCTGACCTGACTTTTGAAATGGCAGTGTGTTTTTTCCACACAGTGTGCTTGAAGAAAACCAAAGATAAAGCTTGGTCTTTAATCATGTTTTCTGCTCCTTCTCTGTTTCTATCTAGATGAGTTCAAGACAAGTGTTCTGGTAGCATTTTCCTTCATTCTCCTCTCTATTCCTCCAAACCCCTGTTTCCTCCAAATACTATGCCTTGGTCATGTGGGTGGTTTGGATACCTTTCCTGGAATGGACTGTAATATACTTTATTCAGAATATTTTATATTATTTATACTTAAATTAGCCTTTCAATATGGTTTGTAAATAAGCTTCCTACCAAGGTAGCAATACTACACATTAAAAAAGGTTAAGAACTAAGATAGTAACCTTGTTAGAAAACTCAGCATTCCTAAAACTTAAGGCAAGTAATTATTTTCTTATGACTTAATATAAAACAATTTGCAAAGACAAGGCATTTCCTTGGATTTGTCATTTTCTCCTTTTATCCTTACATATTGCACTTGGTTCACTGTAGCTATCTGAATACACTACCACTGTAGAATCATCGTAGTATTACTTGTAGTACAGCTGCCTCACATTAAGCATTTCACACTATCATAGTATGTAGCACCTATAGCTAGTGTGTAAGGCCACTTATGATAATACCTTGAACAGTTGGTTTCCTTTAGTGTTTTGGCATTTCAGACCTCTTAAATCACCGCAATTCCAAAAGTTTTAAATTGGATGATGAATGTGAATCTTCCGTGCAATGCGTATATTTCTATTATCATTGCCTGCCTAAACTCTTTTTGGTATATCAGTAAGAAAATATTATTTTGGTGGTTTTTTATTTCTTATAGTCAAAGGTATGTTTTTACCTTTTACATAATGTGACAAAGGAATATATGGTCAAGGCAACGGCTGTTTCAGTGTTTCAGCTCTTAACAAGAACGTCGGACTACAGGTCCTCACTTTCTACCAAGCCGCTGTTCAGTGTTAAGTGAGATGGGCTGGCTTCAGGCTGAAACGCTGCTCTGATGTCTAGTCCCTGGTCGGAAAGTGCAGCGTAGCGGCTGGCTGAGGGCCGGACTTTTTTTGGCTTGGTGCTTTGTGGCTGCTGGTGCCATTGGGCTACAAAACAAAACAAAAACAGATTTAAAAAAAACAACAAAACAAGATATAACTGGAAAAGCCCCCAGATGTTTCAAGTAAATGCAAAATGTATTTTGATATGAACTGAGTACCTATTCTTTGTGAAGGACTGAACACATCCATGGCAGCAATGCTAAAAGATCATTTTGCATTTACTCGTGTTGCAGATTTACTGGTTGTACAGACTAACTAGTGAGACTAGCAGCAAGGTAACCAAAACAAAATACAGTTAATAGCAAATACTGCAGCCCAGAAATCATTTGAAATAGTTGCCTGGGATTCCTAATTCTTACCTCCCCCTCTTAAAAAAAATGATCAGTACTCAAAAATGTGGAAATCCCACCATAGTTAGGTATTCAGGATGGCTATTTTAACTTCGTTAATTAGAAGAAAATGGGAAGACTGAGTCCATTTCCTGACAAAGTTATTTCTTATTCAAGAAGTAAAATATGAAATCTTTCCTTAATTTTTTCTGGTAGTTTTCTTTACATCAATAGAACACACAATGCTACTGTACTAGTTTGTAAATTCATTAGAGATGATTATCTTCACAGGTATTATGCATGTACACAAATACATATACACAAACTACTGCTGAGCTGCTGAATATTAACAAGAAAAGCACTAAGCCACAAGGAGTAAGCATTCCAGGATCAACGGTCCACACGTTTAGAGCATATTATGACACTGTGGTAGGGAGAAATGTTAAAAAGCAGTCATTTGCAGAAACGAAGAAACAAGAAAATGTGAAAAAAGTAGTTATGACTTTTCGCCTACTATTATCTCCTAAGGGTGCCTAAGTAAGGAAGCCACAACTGACTAGCCAGTGTCAGAGGAATCAACATGCACAGTCTACTGGTAATGCAGTTTCTGAATAGATACTTGGGCATTTGTTCTCCTTGTGTAGTTCACTATTAATGTTGAGAAGCTATAAATAAAAAGAGAAAAAGCAACATGAAATTTTTGGCAAGTAAAGCTGTAGTTGTTTATAAGACGATAAAAAAGTAACATGTTATTTGCTGCCCAGATGTCGGATTTTTCATCATTTTAACAAGATGAGATGAAGGGGCACTCACTATAGACGTCCAGCCTGGCAGTACAGGACACAATCCCTGCTTCGTTCTTGGCCGACACTGTGTACCACCCTGCGTCGTCTTTTGTGGCTCCTTGAATGAGCAGGCAGATGTAGCCGTAATTATCCTGGTGCATGCTGGAGAAAGGGTAAAGTCGTTAGGGCTCTAAATTTTTAAAAAATGGCTTTGGACACGAAGCATCATTTTTAATTAGATCATTAGAAACAGAATTGTGCAAGTAGCAGATAATAGGGTCATACTTATTCTGGAGAGGCTGTGAGCTCCATTAAAGTTAATGGGAGAGAAGAGCAGACGTCAAGAGGTTGAATAAATCTGCACGCTTAATTTCTAGTTGCAGATCTGCTTTTACAAAAAAACCAGAGTAGCGTCTCTGTCATCTCTGAAGCAGACATGAATTTGTCTGTTAGACATAAAGGTGTAAACACACACACAAGAATCGTGTTTAATTGCACCTAAAAGGGAAGAGTGAGTTTTGCCTTTGATCTCATCCATAGCATGAAACCCTATGTTTCATATTAGCCTGTAAAGGTGTATCTTTTTATAGATCTGTAGAACTGAGCAGTGAGGGGTTAAGTCATTTGGATACTCTTACCTCACTCGATCAGTGCTGTGAGTGAGTGACTCATTTTCTTTCTTCCAGAATATCTGTGGTGGTGGCACCCCTGAAACACGGCACTCCAGTCGCACGGGGTACCCATCAGCAACACCTGTGTTTTGTAGCTTCTCCAAAAACACAGGCGGTTTGTGTGCTTCTTTAGCTAAGGAGACATGAGATGGATTACCTCTCAGTGGTCTGTGAAAGGAGCACTACAAAGAATGCAGAAGTGTTTGGAAGTATTGCTAGAATCGACCTTCTCTTATACCAGTTTTCACTTCAGGTGTTAAAATGCTAATGCTCTCCACATTATTCTTTTATCAGGGAATGTTCCTTTGCTTCATTCCACTTATTTTTCCCCCTCAATTAATTTAGTTCTGACAGGCCCACACAGTGCACTGGCCATCTGCTCCACAGAATGCCTGTCTGACAGTCTGCGTGAGACTCGTAAGTCAAGGCTGGCATCTGGGCTAGCTGTACTGCTTAGTTATGCGCCAGGCATTCCAGCCTGGACCAACCACTGCCACCTAGTGATGCTGAAGGAATTGTGCACACTTAAGATTCCCTCCCTGTTATTGGAAATGTTTGTTAGAAGATTCTGAAGATTGTAAATCCTGGCTTAAGCAAGATGTACCATATGACGTAAAGGGGGCAAGGAAAGTGCATGGCACCATTATCTAAATCTGGCAGCTTTATAAACTAGAAAAGTACAGTCTCTAAATCACAAATTGCAATTTGTATTCTTTGAAAGATGTCGTAACAAAGGATAACTTTATTAATTGGTCTGAAAGTGTCAGAATGAATTGTTAATTACACTGATTATCGTCATCTAATGGGAAATTGTTTTCTTGGATTTGGGGTGAAAATAACTGCAGCCACCTTTGGCATTATCAGCTACAAAGTTGAGGATGCATGTCCTCCCCCTCCCCACTCTGACTTCTACACCCCCTTCCCCTCTCTCTTTTGATATGATAAATATATAATAAAACTAAGTAGTCATGGAGAACCAGGTAAAGAAGTTAGTATTCTCTCAAGTTTTCAAATACCTAATTCAAGGTCTGAGAGTTGCCTTTTTATTGTACTTTTTAAAGTAGGTTATCTGTCCTAGTCTGTTTGAGAAAGGTGGGAACAGAACCTCACTGTTTATGCTTCCTGGATCTCACTATCGAAGACTGTAAAATATAGAAAATAAGCCTAAAGTCCTATCAACTTGCCTATGACCCTGTCTACCATTTGGAGCTTTGCTGTGTAAGATATTGGTGATGTAGAGTTTCATACACATTTTATGATTTAAATTCATAAAATTTATGAGACATCATAGTCCCCATAGGACTGTTCAAGTTCAACCGAGATCAAGTGTATAAAGTAATTTGCAAACCTGAGAAATAATCATCATGTTTTAAAGGAGAACAGATCAGAATCTTTGCTTATGTCCACCTCCTAAGAGTGGTAACACCCCCCCCCCATCCATGTGCTTTCCTTAGTTAAGACGTCACAGTACTTTTATAAGACTTACCTATAGTCTAATCAATTAAAGCAAATCTGAGTTTAATCTGACTGCTGGGCATAGATTATGTTTAGAATCTTAAATTTTGAAGTACAGCATATCTCTTAAAAAGAAGGGATCTATGAAGCTATTTATGCACAATCTAATTCTTACACAGCAAGTTTGGTTCTTGGCACTCAGGCTATTGTTTTCTTTCCCTGGGTTAACACTGGGACCCACCACTCATATGAGAGGTAGGCCCAGAGATGGCAAATCCTCTTCTCCTGTGGTCAGGCTAGTAGGGAAAATGAACAAAAAAATAGTACACTATACTGAAGAAAAATTAGTTTTTAATGCACTAACTAGCCTCTTCGCATATTTAAATAGGCTATTTCAGTGCTATCTATTTTTTAGCAGTTTGACACTTTCCATTTTGGTTAATAATACAGGATTAGTTTACATCGTTCTGGGAAAGGGTTCACAGTGCACCTACCAGCAACCACGAGCTCCAGGCTGAATGAGTTCTGTCCTGCTCGGTTGGTGGCTGTGCACGTGTAGATGCCAGCGTCCCGTGAGCTGACGGGCTCTATGATGAGAGAGTGCACCCCGTTCTCCCGCACCAGCATCTTGTGAGCGCTGTCAGGGCGTATGGGCTTTCCGTCCAGCTGCCAGCTCAGGTCTGGGGTAGGGAGCCCACTGACCTAATGCAGAAAGTGAACGATACATTCTTTAATACAAAAGCAGAATATAATCATTAATAGCTGAGAAACCGTAGTAAAGTTCTCCTTTGGAAGGATGGCATTTAGTATCAACGTATGTTACCTTCTCGCTTAAACTCGGAGTGAATTCCTGAGCACTTGGTCAGCTCACTTCTAAACATTTCACAGAGCAATGTTGAGGACAGTGAAAGAGCACCTAGAGACATTTCTGTCACTGTCTTACTTCACTCAGGATCATAAAAATGACTGGGATGATGTCAGCACAGGGCTCTGAGCTCCTTGGAAAAGAGATGGCCAACCCTGGTAACAACAAGTCCTCAGCTGGGACTTAGGCATGAGGAAGCTGCTCGTCCCAGAGCTGCCGCCGCCATGGAGACAAGAGGTAGTACAGCCATCAGCACACAGGGCTGTTATTTTATAATCCTTGATAAGTAACAAGAGTAACACCAAATTACCCAGAAAACCAACCCAACAAATTAGCATCACAATGGGACCATCATAAAAGTCTTGAGACCATGACAGTTGTGTTGACCAGGGATCAGATAAAAGCACATTTAATTGCTAATAACACGTTGTGCCGTGAAGGGGGGGATGGCTGCCATCTGTCAGCTCTTTACAGTTTTGCCCTTGATTTTGAATGGAGAAAAAAGTACCATTAAGAAAGGCCTTTTTACCCCACTCCATATTTATTAGTGGGAAATTATATACAAAAAAGAATGTCAGCTGCACAAAAACAATTCTTTTGAAGACCCAGCTCTGCCAGAATCAGCTGGAGACGGGACAGATTCCATCCGTGCTTTCCACAGAGAGCACCTTCTACTGTCTTACAAGGTGCCTCCTGCTTACACATGCAGCAGACGTCTCGAGAATTAAAGGGGAAAAATTAAATTACTGGCTAAAAGGATGAAGAGCATTTGGACGCAAACAATAGCCGGGCAGCTTGGCTTCTGTGCTCCCATCTGTCTCCCTGCTAGCCCCCAGCTCTTGAAAGAGGAAGGGGACAGTGGCACTGTCTGTTCTCGCTTTCCTAGGTAAGGCCATGGGATAACTTAGTGGGAGAGATGCCCACAGCGCTGTGCAAGCTCAACCCCCTAACTCACAGTATCTGTGCCTGTGCAGTGATTTCTGTAAGGCAAAGCAGAAATGCCCGAGTCTTCTACTAACCCCAGCCTTCCTGATACTTAAGGAAGCCCAATCTTAGGAACTGAAGATTATTATAAACAGGTGACAGTTTTAACATTGTGGGTTAGGTTGATGTGGAAATGGGAGGAGGACAAAAGAATACGCTTGTTACTGGAGGAATGGAATTAGCATCAAATCAAGGGCATCAGTGTCTAGGATGGTACGTAAGGGTTAAATTTAGGGTGGAGTTGCTTTGGTAAGGAAAACTTGGTGAATACTTTGGTTATGTTGCTGTGCAGCGAAACAACAATTTCTTAAGTATAATCAAAATTAGAGATGATAGGATGGTGACTCCATACATGGTCACTTTCTGTAATTTTTTAGTATTGTAGATTTCAGACTTTATTCCTCTGTATTTAATATATATATATATATATAAAATTATATATAAAGGCACATTTTTAAGGTACTATAATCCTTTAGTACCTAATAATTATCTAAAATGCAATCTGGTTTTCACTCAAATGTCATTTTACAGATGGTCTGTATGAACTTTTAATTACAGACACTGAAAATTTATACCGTAAAAATGATACTGCTGGATTAGCTCAGAATTTATTTTTTTTATACATTTCTGCAAGCCCAGGTGTACATTTTGAAAAAAACAGAATGCCTAAATCCTCACGTTCTGCAGTCCCAGAGACAATCAGCAGAGGGCGTCTGTATAATTTGAGAGCTAAATTTTAAAATCAATAGTTTCTGAGTAGTGGATCTTAAACATTTTGGTTTCAGAAGAATTGCTGAAAGCTGTATCACACACAAGTCTGTGGGAAATCCAGAGGACCCCAGCTGGAGAAGCCTTGCTACGAAACTGGGGCCGTGAGAATGACAGTCCAGCTTCTCTTAAAAACAGAAAAAGGGAGGAATAAGAGTCAAGAGTAGATACATGGTCACAAAACTGGTATAGAAAGAACAACTTACTATGATTAGGACCTTTGATATCTAACACAATTACTTTTTCAACAAACTGGAAAACTAAAAAAGGAGGGATAAGGCTTCTCAGTGTCTTAATTGCAGTATATTTCATGCTTTCATATAAGCTGAAAGACATTTTAGAAAGACCATACTTGTCTGTAATTTCCTCAAATAACTAATGGAAACTGGGTGATGAGGGGGAAAGGGAAGCAGAAGATGTATGGGAAATACCAAGCTCTTACTTTGCAGTCCATTCTGCAGAGTTTTCCTTCTTGAACTGTCAGATCTCCAGGCGCCTGTAAGAAGTGAGGTCTGAAGAATCGCTCCTGAATTGGTTCATTTTCATCTGTACTGTCCCTTGATCTAGAACGAGGTCTTAAAACAAGATAATTGATATAGTTATTTCTTAAAAGATTATTAAAAGCCTAGAAATAATACTGTAAAGTTTTTTTGCTTGATTCCTACCCTAAGATATATTCATAATACCCCCAGAAAGACAAGTAGTAAGTACTTCATTGGAAACCTATTACAAATTTAACAGTATGCTGACTACAGATTTTAAATAATTCTGCTATTATGATATGCAGAGCTAGCATACATTATCAAAGTGAAAGTGGGGCAAAAATGAGGCACTCTATATTTACTTATATTTCCTAAATATTTTCAGAGGTATCTGAGAGGCAGCTCACTTACTGCCAAATCTTTTTCAACAGAAATTACTTTTCACATGATTTTAAATGTGTAGAAAATTAAGTTACTATTTTCTAAAATTTAGTGTCTTTCTCATTGAAATTGCTTTTTATGTTAACCAGGAAAACAAATGACATTTTAATGTAAACTTTCTGTTGCATCATTTATCCGTGTGCCTAAAGACATTATTTCTGGCTTTATAATAAAACTGCGCAAAACTCAAAAGGTTTTGCGCATCTCTGTTGCTTTTGAATATGCTGCTAGAGGTGCCTTTAAGAGCAACGTGTTGAATATAGATTCTGTTAGCAGTTACTAGATAATAAATCCAGACACAACTAGGAAGAAAAAAAAAAAAAGGATTGGTATATTAGGCTACTAAATAACCACTTTATAATATTTTTACTTATCACTTGTTTGGTGCCTACGCAGTTTTACCCACCTGTGTCCTATAAGCTTAACTTAGTCTGCATACTTTTTACCAAAGGTGTTTCTGCTTGTCGGTTTATAGGCAGAAAGAATATAGTGAAGAATCCTCTGTGTGTAAAATAGCTAACTAGGAACCCAAGATAACAGGCTGGATGATTTGCTATATTCTTTAAGTGCCAATATGTTACTAAGAAGTAATATCCTTTCCTGTCTCTGCTGCCCATTTATTCAGTCAGTATCCTTGCATTAACATGGTTACTAACTAAGCGTGGAAAAGCATAATTTACTAGCAGATTTTTGTTGTGCTTTTAAAAAGACAACTTGCCTCCAAGATCTAGATCATCTAAATAAATGTGAATGAAGTGATTGGATTTTAAGACATTTAGTAGCAGTGGTTTAGAATGGTCAGTTCACATACCTGTTAGTTACAGAAGTTTGGTTTGAAACATTGTGTATCACTTATACCTTCAGTCATATAATGTTAGGAATGTGCCTATTCCTAAAGATGCTGAATTTTTATTTCCTCATACACAAAGTGGGCTCTGTTAAATCAGTGGTGGTATACTTGAGCGGGCTGAGCATACATTACCAAATGGTTGTTCCCGTCCCCTTTCTTCACTGTAAGGAAAACCTACATCATCTACACTTTAAGAGCACAGTCACACTATGATTCTCATAGTACTGAAACAGTAAATAACTGCACCTGTGGGAAGGAACAGCTGACATACCTTCTGACATGAGGATGGCCTGAAGGAGAGCGGGGACTGCGACCTCTCTGGTTGACAGCCTGAACCATGAGTCGTCCAGTACAACTGATGCGGCCCTGTCAGGGACATGGAGCATATAAGCTACTGGCTTTGCAAAAACAATCAGCCATTAAGCACTGTCATGCCTACTGTCCTGTTCTCAAAAGACATTATTTCATAGCGGAATGTGCCCAAAGGTAATGACACCAGACATGTATTTTCCTTGGGACGAAACTCTTCAGTAAAATGCTGCTTGAAGAAATCAAGTGTCAGGGTCTTTTCTGACCTGTTAAATATGCTCTATACTGTTTTGTTTAAGATGGTATTTAAGACAACAATCCTTGTTGTTCATTTCTTGTAAACATCATGTCCTCCAGGCTGTGTTGAAAGATGTAGGAGGACATTAATGTTCTGTGATCAAAGTCATGGATTCTCTCTTCATGGTCAAATGCTAAGTTGTAGCTAATTCTGAAATCAAACTGAATGATTTTTATAATGTATTCCACAAACGTTAGTGCTGTACCTTCCAAAAAGATGGCTGCATGATAAAAGTATTATAGAAGAAGTGTGCAAGGGGGTGACAAGGAGAGCACATTTTCTGGAGGACATCTTGTTCACAAGAAATGAACATATGTGAGATTTGAAAACCAGAGATATCGAAAATAAGCGGGTCATACGATGAAGGCCTATGTATGTAATAAAAAGCTCTATTTTATGTCACATCTGCTAAATGGAAGGGTGGTCACTGCTGTAACAGAAGTAATAGAGAATGGCAGGGAGAAGTCACCCATTGTTATTTTGGCTTTTTGTTTTAGCCCCTGAGTTCTTCCCTCATTGTCACAGCAGAGTAGCGAAATAGGCGATCTTCTTTTCCAGCTCCTCTTCTCATTTCCCCGATACTGAGCAGCTATACAGACATACCCTGGAAACATCACAGGGTCACTTCCAGAACACTGCACAAAGTGGGACGTGCACTGGCACTGTCCAAAACCATATGTATAGACCTTAAAGTATTGCTAAAAATGGGCAAGCATCACCTGAACCTTTAGCAAGCTGCAGGCTTTTTGCTAGGGGAGGTTCTTGCCTCCCTGTTGCAGCTAACTGATCAGGGCCATGGTTGCTATGTGTTGTGCTGGTTGTAACAATTTCTTAAACTAAGACAATGAAGGTTGCTGCATTGATTGATTCTTCAGGAAAGATTTCTCTGTAGCAACCTGATGCTGATAGCACAGAACTTCTTTTACACCCTGCCACTGCTGTCTCAACTAAATGTATGCAATGTTCTAAACCCGTTATAGTCATTTCAACAGTCTTTACAACATCTTTAACCAGAAATAGGCCTCACCTCAAGAAACCACTTTCTCTGATTCACAAGATTGCAACAGTTTGTGTATAGACATACCACCATGATGCTGCCTAACCATTGCCTAACTGGAAGCTAAGCAGTTAATATATGGAGCGAGATTGCAACAATTCAACCACATCTGCAGTTGCTTTCCCTAAGGTCATTCTTGATGGTTGGCGTCAGCTTCTTCAAAAGTCCTGATGTTGTATTTTGACACCCTCCCCCACCTCCCAAGAATCACAAATGCTTTTCTTCTATTGCTGCTGTAATTATTTTTTGGTTTTTTTTTTTTTTTTAATGTGTATTTTATATTGTCTACCATGAGGTTCTCCCACCACCTCATCACCTGTGAACCATCTTGATCTCTTGGAATCACAGATGCTCTTAATGGAATCACAGATGCTCCTATTGGCAGCTTGAATGGGGAACCCTTTCTAGGTTTTCAGGTGATTTTTGCCCAGCCCCATCAGAGGAATCACTGTTTGTGGAAGTACAACTTCCTGAGATATTTCTTAAGCAGTAAGACCTGGAAGTCAAGATGACTCTGCTCCGTGGGTGGCAGAACCGATGCTGTGTCCACAGGCTGGAATTCCTTGTGCCTCTCCATGCGAGCTCTTGGGCAACCAGTGCACACTGAGTAAGGTCTCAGCAGTGGCCACACTCTAAGCAGATATGCTGCCACGCAGGCAGGCTCCACTGGCCCATTCTCAGACAAATCCACTGTGCCTGTGCTCCAACTCTTCAGGGTCTCAGGTGGTCAGAATGGTAAATTTTCCTCTCTTCCTGTGAACATCCTAAACGGCACCTTCTTCCCAAAGCAGCCTGCATCATCTACGCTGCATCTCTGCTTAGGTTAGCTGCTATCATCTATGATCTTAGTTCCATCCGGAAGGCTTGCTGCAGCTTCCAGATCAGCGCCGCTGTGTGTGGATGTTATAAAGAGGACTCTGCTCTTATTAAACTCCCATGTCCCTAGAGCTGTGAGTGCTGGGACACCTTTGCATGACACTCCTGGGCTGTGGCATCTGTCTGGGTCTATAAGCGCCAGCCTGTCACCTCCAGTTGAGACTCCAGGCATTAACAATATCTGCAAAGCAGGCCCATATACTTTAGCCCACATGGGTTCTTAGAAATGTTTGTTTTTTTTTAAGACACTAAAAAAATTATTAGGATGCAATTTGCACCAAATAAAAAAGAAAATACTCTTGGCAAAGAAGGAAGGATATGCGGAGCTCAACCTGTTTTTGAACTTATGCTAGCGCTCTGAAAGGTATCATGTGCACAGGTGTAGTTACTGTGTTTGTATAGTGGCTGCATTTGAGTTAAGATGCAGGCTGTCCTACGGATCTCATCACATGACTGACTAGAGCCTAAGTTTTGCCTCCTCTCCTCTTCCTTATAAAAAGGGTAAACAGGTAGGCACACGATTCTGTAAAGATTACACATTTCTGTGGTTTCTAAGATTTTTATTGCTACTCCTTAGAATCATGTACGTAAATATTGCTACAGGGTATTCTTAAATTTAAGAAAAAGAAGTGTTAACCATTTTTCCTTTTGCATCTATACCACAGTTTCATTTCTGCACATAAAGGAGAAGAGCATGGTCTTTAGGAGGCAGAATTATTAGTTTGATAAAGTAATGTTACTGGCTAAATATATTACTAACTAGTAAATGAGCAGGAACACATAGAAAGCATCTAAATGAACTAGCTGCATAATTCTGACATTACTTGGGAGGAAAACCCAGAAATCAGTGAAGCATATTTGAAAAGATGACTCCAATATGCACAACTGAAGGTTCACGCTTTAAGTTTGAACCCTGGAGAAAGGTGATACAGAATTAGCATCAATAATTTTAATCATGCCAATGTGCTAATTAGCCCTGGTAATCACAATAATTAGTAGGCTCTCATGCACGTTAATGCTGATGCATTTACTTTGATTAATACTGTAATTCCTATCTGCTTTAACACATGAAGTAATAATGGAAGTGAATGTTTAATGTGAAGCTTGGAATGAGCCAGGAAAACTTACAATGGTACAACAAAACACAATCAACAAACTAGCTTTTTAAATTTAACTCAGCTGTGTGTAGCTTTCCTATTCCAAACAAATCCACAGCGTTTAAAAGCTACAGTAACCAATAAGTGATTCTGTAGTAACATCCAACTTGTAGACATGTTTGATGTCTCATGCAAGGCCAACTATTTATATAATATGGAAATAACATTTATATTTCCTAGTGTATGAACTTTAACTTGTGGCACACAAAACTTTATAAAAGTTCGCCACTTGCATGTATTCTGCAATTTGAGTAAACATCAAACTGCAAACAGCCATTCCAGAATCCAAGTGCAATACACAGTAACTTAGCAACACAACAAAACAAAGTAAAACATGTGTGTTTAGATTGAGCTGTGTCTTAAAGATAGGACTAGAGTCTGAAATAAACTACTGTGAATCCTCATTTTGGCACTAGGTTTGGTGCAACGCTGTGCTCAACTCTCCCCTCACAAACGATGTGCGGGCTGTGTCTCCCAGGAACTGCCTGAGCGCACACAGGAGGCCGACACCCCGGCCAGCGTCTGTTAAGCTGTGTGTTCCACCCCGAGTAGAATCTGGATGCACTCACAGCACTGACCATGTTTCCTTATTCCCAGAGGACTAAGCCAGGTGGAAAAACAGTCTATAAAACACCCTGCTGCACATCAGCGTTTTCTTCTTTCCTGGGGTCTCACGCTTTCTCTTGGCCACTTTCTCGAACTGTTTTCCACTGTTCAGCCAGGCTCTGCCATCTGTGTTTCATTACTGAGCTTATTTTTCCACTCAAGCCCTTTCTTCTCTTGGTCATCTCACAGCTTACCAAGGTGAGGGTGTACCAGAAGAGCTAGATGGAGCTGTCTTTCAAGCCCAAGTTTTTTGAAAAATGGGGGAAAAACTGAAGGCAACCAAAGGGCTGCAAGGAAAATGTCCATTTTCTGTGGACTGCACACCCTGCTTTTGGGATTAAGCCTGAAATTCCAGATTTTCACTTTTGGCGTTGTTCAGTACCTGTGTGCTCTTGCAGATCATGTTTTAATTCACAAATTACAAGGGTGGCAAAAATGCTTCTGGAGACAGTAGACAAGTCGAGATTGCGACAGTGTTAAGCCTGGTTTCTACTGCCGGGCAGGACAAGTCTTATGCTAATGTATAAAAACCCTCTGCAGCTTCAATACCATTTTGTTTTCTAGCAGGTAATGAAGTTCAGTCTAGTTTCCAGGTAATGCTACAGGAAAATACACGTGGCATATACGAACCGTATCTGCAGCCGAAGAACCTGGCACTGAAAAGGAGTTTTCCTACTGAAATGGAAATCAACCAGGCAACAAACTCAGAAACTTGGACCAGTGGCTACTATAAGTGCCATAAATATCGAAATTCTCTCACAACAATTTCAAATTTGAGGCCTGTTTTCCCAAGCCTGCCCTTGGTCATGTAGATAGGAGAGTTTGAGTTCCATTCTCTTTAATTAAAGTAATAGGTGGAACAGCTAACCTGGAGGACAGGACAGTTGGAATTCCAGGTAATAGGAATGGCTTTGGCTACTGTCCCCTGGGGTGCTTTGAATCCTTCCTGCCTACTGAGAGATCCTGGGCTGTCACGCTACTGTTTGCTGAAGCACAGCAAACTGGTCAGCTTCTCATTGAGATGTGGTCTGGCAGCAGAATCATGGCGGCAGCTTGAAGGGAAGTCACTACCCTCCACCCAAGCCTGGGAGCAGCTCCTCCACCCAAGCCTGCAGCCGTGGCACAGCCATATCTGCCACCAGATTCTTCCCAACGAGCATGGGAAAAAGGAAAGCCAGAAAGTCAGGAGACCACCTACCAGCACCGTGGGGTACAAATCCCCCACCCCTGACGGCCTTGCTCACTCTCCCACAGTGTCGTGTGAGTGCAATGCCTAGAACAGATGATCCTTTCCATTCTTACAGGCTTCTGCCATCTCGAGGGCTCTGCGCTAAGACAGGCTTGTTGGTGTCTTTGAATTACAGTAATGGCAGTAACTGGTATTTACTGAGAGTGTAATATTTACTATGTGCCAGTAAACTGAGGACCTTGTTGGCATTTTCCAAATCCACAATATTCCCATTTCATGGAAGAAACCAGGCACAAAGAAATCAAGCAGTGTCTGAAGGTCTTATAGGTCATGAGCAGCGAGTCAGGAACTTCAGCTCAAATCTTCACCCCTGAATTATGCTGCCTCAGCTTTTCAGGAATCAGCCAGGTTGCTCTGATTCTGCTCTTCGGTGTTTCCCATCTTTCATTCGCTTTCTTCCTTTTCTGTGTTTTTAAAGGGGGTCTTTAGTAGCCCACCTTTACCCACAGACTTCACAGATGGCGGTCGTTTAATTGCTCAGAGATCACTATCCATGGAGCCGGCCTGCTCTCCTCAGCACGACATGCTGCCATGGGCGTGAGCAGTGAATCTTTCCCCACTGAGAACTTTTCCACTTGTTAAAATACATTAGCCTAATTTGAAGAAGACCCACCGTGGCAGTTTCACATGGATGTTCTTTTGTTCTATGAAATTGCTTCCTCTAATAACAGCTTAAACATTCTCTTAAGAAAAACACCCTGAAATTAATAGCAGGATACCAGTGCTAGCAAGTGCTTAAGGAACACAGTTATTTCTGTCTCCATAATATATCCCAGCCTTTCCAAGGGAAAGCAGAGAAAGGGGAATAAAAGGCCCAACAGGAATGAAAGTTTGGAATTTTGTAACAATTTTCCACTATCTTTTTAATAGGTGGGAAACTGAAAATACAGTTAAAAAAAAAAAAGAATTAACCACATTTGTTTCAGCATATTCACCAAACATGAATACAGATAGTATTAACATGCAACTTTTTAGTAAAGGTTGTGATTTTGCTATTTTAAGGGTGATACCTGAATGTATTCACTAACCAAAAAAAAGAACCTTAAGATGGTACTTTAAAATGGAAACTTTTGTTGACAGTGAAGAGTTTCCCCTGCTCAATTGTGGGTAATTTACATTTTCTAATTAAGTATTATTGGAGCAATATGTCTGTAACAGTATACCATTAGGCTAAGATAAACACTGTACAAACTTAAAAGTTTATAAAAATAAATTCAGATATCACTCTTAAAATAGCAAAATCACAATTTTCTAGCACTTAATATTTCCTTTAAAAAATAATGAAGTAAAATGATATAAGATGTAAAAGATGACTTCTGTACAATCATCAGTAGTTACACAATAAAATTGATAATTTTAGGTTTTTTAAAAAATGTGTTATTCTCTTCTGTAGATTTTGTAACATTAACCTGTCTCACAGAGTTTTTAAGGTAAAAAAGAAAAATCACTTTTTGCTGTTTTATGTCCCCCATATCCGGCATAGTATTTAAAATATATGATTCTTTAAAAATATTTTCAAGACTGAATTGACAACACAATAGCTGCCTATTAGTTTCCAAGAAGCTAACTGATTTTTGACCCTAAACCTGAGGGTAAATATGCAAAAAATCCCAAATGCTGTATACAGGAGGTATAACAATTATATTTGTCTACACATTTACATGACCTCAAGTCCTGTTTTGAATTTTTCTACTACGGCACGAACATGCCACTCACTATCCTTTTTTTGGCCTTCATAAAACTTAATCCTATGACACTTTCTGTTAAAATGTTTGCTGGCTTATTTCCTATCTACCCAGGATTGTGTTCACTCCTACAGGCCAATCACACTCTTAAGATTTGTGCATGAAGCTCTCAGTACTATCTGTGGAGAAAATGCACATCTGTGCAGACGTATTCTTGCAGAAAACATCTGATGGAATTAATATACACTCACGAAATGGAATTTTCCTCTGCTCAAGACCAAGGTGGATGTAGAACTTGGGAAAATAGTCTCACATCAAAGAGGTATGACCTACTTTTTAGCAAAATGGTTCCTCCATCCTAATTTCCTGTAAGCTTGATACTGTAAGCATGAGCCCAGATCTGTGTCTTTCCTTACCTGAGGGTTTGCAGCCATGACTGTGTAGTTCCCATCATCATCTAGGGTGGAAGCTGTAGCATGGAGGGAGCAGGTCCCATCCAGGTCTCGTTGAATGATGTAGCGATCATTCTTCGGGGAGATCTGTTTCCCATCCTTAAACCAATAGATCTGGGCGAGGAAACATTAAAGATTAAGGCTGGGTGCAATCGTTCTCTCTCAGGGGTGCAATATCTCTCTCAGAACTGGCTTGGTCTCAGCACTGACTCAAGTTTCCAGGTTAAAAACATAATACCTGGATAAGAAACTGATTTTTGAGAGCAAAAGTAGGTAACAAAAATAATTCTATTCACACTTTCTAAAAATCTTTTTTTAAAAAAAATATATGCATAAGTAGACATTTTCATTCATATATTACTTACACGAAGGTATCTACAACAGTTGTTGACAGTGATTATTTCTGAGTTAACATTACAGACATTTTTCTCTTTGCTTTTTTAACTCTCAGACAAACCAACAATTAAAATGTGCTACTTGTACAGTAAAGGTTAAAAGGTTGTTTCAGAGTATAAAAACCCCATACTGCCATCACTCCACAGAATGATGTTAGACAGATAAAACAGAATGGAGATTACTAAGGTAGCGATGGTGGGCATGGTGTAAAAATATGCATTTGTAGAAGTTCAAACTTCTAACCCCCAAAGATACAATGATGTAAATAAACCACCTTTACCTCAATAAAAAATAATTTGAAGAAAAGCTAAAAATGGATGTATTTTAAAAATCATAATGAACATTCCACACTGTGATAATCCTAACATAATTTATGTAACGTACAGAAGAAATTGTTCTTCCAAAAACCAGGGAGGAGAGGGGAGGAGGGAAGAATGATGAGCAAATAAAATGTAACAATATAAAGATCTGAAAAAGACCTCTTGCGCTGCTGTGCTAGGTAGGAAAAGCAGAGTTATGTTAAAGACAACAGCCATCTCTCAAATGAATGGTGTTCTTTAAGGAATCTGTGATCTCAGGACTTCATCAATGATCTGAAATCCTGACTAAGGTTTAAACACGTCAGGGCCTTTGTGACTATTTTGAGGTTCAATATATATAATTTCTTGTTGAGTCTCATTCATAAGCTGCAAGCACGCACATTTGATACCACATTTGTGAACGCAAGGCAGTTACAAACTCCACATTAGCCAAGCTGACAAGTTGTCCCCAACAGTAATTCACTTTCATTTTTTTTTTTTTTTTTGAGACTAGGTCTCGCTATTTTTGCCTGTGGAACCACAGGCTCTCGTTGCCCGGGGTACCACAGACTCAAGCAATCCCCAGCCTCAGCTTCCCACGTAGCTGGGATGACAGGCGTGCAGCCACCACACCCAGCTATTTTTTTTTGGAACTAGGTCTCGCTACGGGCCCCAGGTGGGACTCGAATCGCGATCCCTAGTCCAGGCTGCTTCATAGGCTGAAGCTTACAGGCACGAGCCACTGTGCCCGGCCCCAATTATTCACTTGCAGAGTCTCACTGTAGTAGGAGGTGGGTTTCGGTTTGAAAATGTAAGGCTCTCTACTTTCCCCTATCCTGGTTGAAATACAGTTTCAGGGACAGACTGTGATGGTAAAACTTAGCCGATGGTGAAAACAAGACAACATGTGGCACTGCAGCATGGCCGCACACAGGTTTCACGTGTTGTCCCACCCCTCTCTCTTCCCCAGTGCCCGAACTCGCTTCTGCTCTTTCACACCACGAGCACGCTTGTCATTCAGTGAGAGTCTCCTTCATTTCTGCATGCTTCTTTTACTAACTTGTCCTGTTTCTGGGACTGTCCTGTTCTTTAGGTTTCTATTCCGTTTTAAAACAGTGCCAATAATTTCAAACATGGTTGTTTTAGTCTCCTTGAGAATACTGTGCAATAACTTGGGTTTCTATTTTCCTGTTTTATTTTGTGCTATTGACTCGCTCATTGTTGTTTATTTCCTCATATGGTTGCTATGCTTTTATTGGGAACTCAAATTGCCTCACTTTGACCCTGAGAAGTCTGATACACCCCAAAGTGTGAAGGTGTCCCACAGGGTAGTGTTTTACATTCCACCAGAAAACTAAGCATTTTAATCACCCTGCATGAAATTTCTGCCTTCCAGCTTTTGGCTTCATATTATATGGTATGCAAACCTGGAGTTTCAGTTTCTTGTGGGTGTGTGCCTTTTAAGTTTTTTGTCTCAATTCTAGGGAAAAGTGTAATCCTGTTTATTACTTTGCTGGGCTAGTGAGCAGTTATTCTAGTCTCCTTTTAAAAACAGGGCAGCGCTTTATCTAGTATTTCCATATGTCCACAGGGCAAGGGCTCCCAGCCAGGTCAGCCTAGGCCTCCTGAATTTGAGAAATTCCTTTGATTATCCTTTTCAAAAGTACCCCGTTCCCCTCACCCTTGTAAATATAGGAAGCCTTGGTTTTATAGATTAAAGATCTGAAGCTTTCCTAATCAGTGGTAGGAACTGCTTCTCTGTGTGGTACGGAGCATAAGGTACACGTTCAAGCCTGGCCACTCACCAGCTTTCTGACCTCAAGAAAATTAGTTGACCTTATTGAGCTCAGTTTAGTCCTTCACAATTTGGGAGCAACAGTGATAATATCATATGAGCAAATTTTAGAAGCTAAGACTCTTCCTCGGAGACTATGACTCTTAAGAAACCGTATTTTCAGCTCACCTTGGGCTTTGGATTCCCAGTCACTCTGCACATGAAAGTTACAGGCATTCCCTCAAAGATCTTGTAATGTTTTAGCTTTGTCTCAAAGAAAGGCGCCATGCCATTTTCCACAGGCACGTCCCCATATTGAACTTCATCACCTGATTCGTCCACAGGAGACCTTTCTAGCCGATACTCGATTTCACTGATGAGTCTCTGTTCACAGCTGGAGACTTTGTATTCCTAATCAAACAAAGAGATGTCATGTTAGCGACATAGTCCCTTGTGGTACAATGTGGCTCCTAAGTCTAGCCCCCTCTCTAATAAGATATCCAGAGAGATTTACTTTGCACTTAAAAACAGAGTCTGAACCCAACTCAATTCCATAAAAAACAAAAAACATCTGGAAATAACTACATGTGATATTTCAAATTGTCTGCAAGTTTTATTATCCAAATAAGAAACCATGGAAAACTTTCTCTTTTCTCTTGGGCCAGAGTTGGTGAAGAAAGAGAAAGACAACAATTATATATTCCTAATTGTTTATAAATGTAAAGCAGATAGGACACTGATTTCTTTGAGTGAAAGCTGATGCAGGTGGTGTATCTTTGTAGAAGAATAGAAGTATACATGGCAAGCAGTTGTAAAAAATGCATAATGTTCATCAAACAAATAATGGAAAAATGGCATTCATAGCAGTCCTCAGCAACAAAGCCCCTGAACTCCTCCTTAGATATGCAACTATTGAGAACTATTCCCTACCCCAAAAGAAAAACAGGATTGACATCTAGTCATAATTTTGGCTGAAAAAACAAACACAAAGAAACGGTCACCATCTTATCTTGATGAAGGTAGAACTTACAGCTCTTATGTACAAAATACAGTGAAGATAAGGCAACACATTATAAAATATGTTCCATTTAATATAAAATAAATGGATGTTTTAACTAGTTCTTAAAGAACTCATCCAACGCTTAAGAAAGTTTATTGGTTTGAGGAAAGAAATTCCATGTATAAATAAAATTGTATAAAGTATGCAGGTGGTTTTGTTTAATCATGATTAAGTTAACCAATTTGATAATTAGCATGTTTTCCATTAAAAGGTATAACAAGTGAAAAAAATTTTCACTATTTAAAGTTTAGAGCATCCACTACAGACAAGTTAAAGTCTCTAAATAGATTGAAAGATATGCCACACTGCTGTTAATTTTATCCACTTGAACTTCAAGCAGATACACAGTAATGACAATTACTATATGGTAGTAAAGATAGCTCTACAGGTAAAAGAACATAAGAATATAGATGTAGAGAAAGAAAGACTAGAAAGAGAAGAAAGGTGAAAAGCGTGACCTTTTGACCATCCTGAGGACTCCCTACAGTAGCGTGAGGAGACCCAGTTTCCTGTAATGGTAGAAAAAAAGAAGTGAAGACTAATATAGGGTAATAAGAATCTAGCAAGATTTTCAGTTTTCTTAAAGTGAGATTTTTGTGGTTAGAACTATTTAACACAAACGTTTAGGTTTTGAAGGCAGGTGCATTTCTCAATAGGTGATGAAAAAGAGTTCCTTTATCCTTTTTTTCAAACTAGTTTTTAAAAAAATTTCTTTCATCATGAGATTACATCTGAATTACCTAACAGAAGAAGTGACGATTGTAAAACACTGCACATCCAACATTATTTTGAGTAGACATTAAAAATTTAATGGGAAATAGTCACCATTTCAAACAATTTCAATAGAAATGAGTTGTCTGCACAAAACTACTTTGCAGTGAGGCACAGGACAGGAAAAACAGCAAGAACTTGAAAGGAGAAAATAATGATTAATAGAGAAGATAAAAAGACTAGGTCCCACCTACTGAAACAATTCCGTCACTTATTTACAACAACGTTCTGCACAGCACATGCCCAATAAATATTACCCACGGGGTTACTGATGTTGTGAGTACTTCCCTTTCTGACCTGCCCTCTACTTTCCACAGAACTGACCCCAAGAACAGTGTCCATAATGTGTACAGTAACAAATAATTGTTACTTTTCTAAGAAATCCAGAGAAACACAGTACCTGATGAGCTATTTCCTCTTCTGGCTCCTGAACGTGAAAAACATTTGCACTGTCAGCACCTAGTAATCGGCGAGCCATTCTTTCTTCATATGTTAGCCTCTAATCAAAGGAAATCACAGAGAATATAAAATTAGAAGAGCACAATTACATAGATTGCCTCATGAGAAAGAATTAAAAAAAAATCCTAACAAAAACTTTATGGTTTCTGCAACCATTCCCTCCCCACCTGCAGATACCCGCACGTAAAAAGGGTCTGTCATTTCCTCGCTTCTCTTGTCTATAGCCTTCCTCCCTATTGCATCCAAAGGACCTAATCCAAAGCTGCAAGATGGGGTAGCTGATCGTGACAGCCACCGCCTGATGCAGCCGGAATGAGGCTAACTGCAGTAAATGGCAAGGAAGAAACCACAGAGAAGTACGTCATATACTCATCCTGAGCTATAAATACAGAGAAAAAGATCATCAAATAGCAAATATATTTTTAAAGGAAATGGTATTTTTATGTCCACCCAGAGGCTTCAGGATAGCCTAGTCAGCTTGAAGGCTGTTGATGGGGAGTGCTAGAACCAGCTGGCGGTGCCGGCAGTCTCTCCTTTAGGATACTTACTTCTGAGAGCACTTTCTAGCTGCTCTGTGACAGAGAAGATGAGGTAAGTCCAGTAAGCCACAAAGAACGAGCGCCCATGGCTACGTTAGCACAAGGACTCCAAAGCGGTGGCCAAAGCCAACGTCCAAAATTCAAGATTCTGCTCAGAAGCAGACTGCTCTCCTTCCAGGCAGAGAAAGTGGCGGTATCTCTGCATCTACATTCAGCCACAGCCATTTTTACTAGGTTATTTTTATATAAAAAAAAAAAAAAGATTGCCAACATCTTTCTTTGTTCTAGCTATTGGGGTGATTTGGGCTTTTAATGTTGATTCTTAAATGCCTTACAGCTCTAAGGTCTAGAGGAGCTTGCCCCACCAAAGGGAGTTTACAAACAAATGTTTGATTCAAAATAGAATAATATGGCAGAATGTAGAAATAGTACAAATCATTTAAAATAAACTTCCGAATATAGCTACAAATTCTATCGGAAACTGTTGGATCAGGAAAGCATGTTGGGTAAACTTATCATTTCCACTAATTGCTGGTGGAAATGGGGAAATGCTGAAATGGGGCAGTAAAACAAGTGCCAAATGTCAAATCGTCCCACTGTTCAAATGATTAGTAAGGAAGAGTTGGACAGGAAGAAGTAGGTGGTTTGGTACATGGAGTGGCTCAGTCTAGTGTGTTATTATGTAGTTTTCCATGACTTTAAAATTCAATGTATTCAGTTTTCAAAAAGACTTTTAAATACCTGCTCTCTTAAAAGCTCTCTTGACATTTTCACGGAGAACTGTATTAACATCAAAGGGTGAACTGGAGCAATTTTCCCTTTGTTCCTTATCAACAGAACTACCGATGACATCTAGTCCCTCACCAGAATGCAGCTGCTACCATTAGCAGTCAAATTTTATTGACTTTTTTTTTTTTTTGCCTTACTATGCCCTGGGGTACACCAGCCCTGTCTCAAAAGTCAAAAATAGAAAAAGATCTCATAATAGGAAAATATCAAGGGTCTCTTTTTTCAAAATAGAAAATCTTAACCTTCTAAACTTTCAAAAGTAGAGATCCATGAACTGTATTGTGAATGCCATTCACGGCTAAAGAGATTAAAAAAAAAGGTTTAAAAAAGTAAATAAAAAATAAAAGTAAAAAATAAAAAAGGTAAGACATATAAGTTGTATAAAATGTGTATAAAATAGTAAAGTAACTTACAGAAGTCTTAGTTTAACCAAGAACATTTTAGTCAATAGGAATATTCAAACAACTGGGGGGGGGGGAATCCCCCAAAACATAGAATGAAGCCTTGACCTGGCCTGAAAAGTTCCCTATAAATATTTGCTTTAATATTTCAAAGGCTTTGGCTGACAGCACCAAGGAAAGCTTCCAGAGTATGTACATTTACACATGTGCTCACTTATTTTCGGGAGAAAATATGTTCCCTCTGTGAAAATCTATTCTCAGTGAAATGAATAACCAATATAAGATCTCGTTAGAATTTTAATCTTTCTAAACTCAGATTAGAATGCTCTAATAATTGAAATTAGCATTCAGTACCTTTCCTATAGCCACACCTTTCTAATCAAACATGCTTTGTTCTCACATTTTTATTTAGCAATACTGGATAATTATAGTCTCTAAGACTATAATCTTAGAGACTATACTCAACGCTGAGAACTTTCTACTCTGAAAAAGGTGCTGAAGAGTGACGTTATAGATGAGGAGGGCTTTTTCCTCGTCTACTTAAGAGCTGAGCAAATTTTTGCAGTGACAATTCATATAAAGTCACAAAAGCACTCCTTAACCGGGAAACCTTATTTGCTGGATTTATTTTTCCCATTTCCTTAAAATACTCTTCAGATTGATTAAAAATATATATATATGTAATACATCTATATATTCACTCTATATAATTATGCAGATTTTAAAATAATTTAAGTTTTTGAGTTTCGATGTCTTTCCCTGACAAACTAGAAGACTATGGAGCAGACATTACACTTCGAGATTACTCAGTCAATACGTAGCAGAAAAGGATCAAACTTCAGCGAAAGTTTCCTTTGTAAAGAAATTTTCAGGCAGAAGCAGTGCATGCCATGGAGTCCAGTGTCACAACTTAACTCCAAGTCATGGCTCTTGGGTAGGTACTCTTTCTCCCCCCAACCCTCATCCAGTGGGGATGGGATCCCCACAGTTCCTTTTCTTTACAGCAAACTGGTTTCTCCTTTGTTCTACTCCCAACCTTAAGATCAGCATTTCCAGCCTCAAAGTCAGCCTTTTCTCCTTCACTCCAAGAACAGTTTTGTGACTAGAAGGAAGCGGTGAACACTGAGGAGAAGCCATTTTACTTTCTCCCTTTTTTCTAGCTTGAAGCCATACCATTAAGAGGAATGTGGAGATTCAGTTAATAAAATGGTAATAAAATGAATTTCATAGCCAAATCTTAAGGACCTAAGTCTCAGTGGACTGAGACTTAAGTTTTAAGCAGTGGCTAATATTCCAAGTTCAGGCCCCAAGTCTGTCTCTTAGTACCGGCTGGCCATTGTTCAGGAGATCCTCCTTGAAGCGGAGTTTTCTTTCCAGGTCTTGAATGACAGCATCTTTGGTGCCTTGAATCTCTTCATCAGAGGCTATCCTGGCAGTTCTGTTGGCCTTCTTTGGAAATCCCCTGCAGAACAAAAGCACAAAGTGGTAGAGTCAGTTGTCAGACATATAAAACCAAATCAAACACACTCAAGTCCAAGACTAAGTACAATGAGGCAGTGTGTCATCCCTACTTCTTAAGCTTTATCTATTCCAACCAACTACCTATGGGAGGAGCCAATGGAAGTTGGGTTCAGTGTTCAGGTAATCCTAACTGGAACTAGTTTTCAGAAGAAGTTTATTAAATACTAAGGCTAGAAGGCCTGTGTTTCTGTCCTAGGTGGGCAATCATGTAAAATGGAAACATGGTGGGTATTTGACATTAGAGCTAGGGCTCTGTCTTCTATTAGATTTGTGACTTTAGGCAAGTTTCTTAGTATTTCTTATAAAAAGGTATGAAAATACATGTCACACAGGACTGTTGAGAAGAGCTGAAAGAGACCATATTTCTTTCATGCTTGGATTTAATTCTTCTGACCCTTTATAATCAGTTTATTCAAGAGTGCCTAGCCCATTTTAAGCAAAAATAGTTACTCCCCCTTCTAAACCTTCCTGCCTCATTTTGGGTAGGCCAGTGTTACATAATTGAAGGACTCTTTTATACTAGAGTGCTCTGGAAGCTCTACAGGCCTTGTCAGGCCTAGGACGGCTCAGCCTCTTGGAGTGCCTACACTTTTAAGAAGACAGATGGTTACTCTCCTGGAGCCATGATGGATGCACCTGCAGAGGGTTCTAAAACAGGTTTGACTTTCATTTTATTATTCTTTAAATGACATTAAACATACCTCATCATTTAGAGAGTTTTTAAAGGCATGGCTACGTTGAAAAAGACTTACTGTGAATATCTTCTTACATGCCTGACACTACTTCACAGTTGAGGTGAAGCAAGGCCAAGAATCTAAGTAAGCACTGAGGCCCACCAAGCCATGTCGCACAGCAGTGCTGTTAACAAGCCATGGCTGAGTGTGTGGATATCCTCCGATAGCTCCGCTCCACAGTCAGCTCCTGTCATCAACACCATGGACTTCCGAGGCCTCGTTCCTGGTCCTCCCAGCAGCCAGTCTTCCATCCTTTCCACCCCCATGTTCCTGCTGAACTTCCTCTGACTTTTGTGGATGTTCAGCTTTCAATGGGCTTGAAAACATGACTGATCTCAGTCAGCTTTTGTGGTCAAGCCCAGGACTGTGACTTAGCTGCTAGAGGTGTGTGATGCAGCCCTGGTCAATGAGACTGGGCGAATGGATATGGCAATGAGAGAGGGAGGAGCTCTACTTAAAAATTTCCTGTCAAAGGAAACATAGGGAAAAAACTCCTTTCAGTAACTGCCACCATGTCAAAAAGTTAACGCAAAACCCGCTGCATCTACTGTATGACTCCAAAGGGACACCCACACTGGCCAAGGGTGAAGTTGGACAGGACAGAGAGGACCTGGGTCCTGATGATGTTGCTGGGACACTGTGTGAATTGACTATGTTCATGCGTGTACACCACGTACCATGTACATACACCATGTACCTAATGCGTGTAAATCAATACCTCACATGCATGAAGCCTCCTGGAAATAGTGGGAAATACTCTCTCTGGTGGCTTTTCCAGGTCTTCCTTTCTGGTTATTGCCCCTGAGGCTCAACTACGATGACATTAGATACTAAGATTAAGAGAAGGAAGGTGATAGCTTGTGTTTCTAACGGCAAAGAAGTGATTAATCCAGCTTTAAGTTGTACCAAACTTACAACATTTTTAGGGAGCTGGGCAATGAACCTGAGATGTATTAATAGCAAGAGCCATGAGGGATTTATAACCTTTTTTTTGGTACCATCCCCTTTAACAAAAACATGTAGTGCTGTCAGCTTTCCTGAGCTTGGAGGCTCTCCCCTGACTTTTTCTCTTGGGGATAATGTCATCAGCCCTCAGGCTTCAGTTTAGAGTCTTCTCACAAAGGACAAACCCAACTGAGTGTACCCTGTTCATTACTGTACCATGCTTGGCTCCTTACCACACTCACCACACTTCATTACTACATGTTCTTTTTGATTGTCTTCCCTCACCCAGGCTCCACTTGTAATCAGGACGCTTGTCCGAGCAGAGCAGACCCCCACATCACACTCATGGGACAGTGCCTGGATGTGCTCTCCACCACGTTATCTGTCCTCATTCTACCTCCTACTCTTCAGGCTAGAAAAGCTGTGCCAGAGCCCCATGGACATATACATGTCAAAAGTCAGACTTAGAACAAGTACAAGTTACACAACTTTGGGAACAAAGCTCTATGTTGCTTTTAACTATAACCTAACATCTCAGAGCAGGGAGAATTAGCTTTTGAAATCCCCTGGAAGGTAATTGTGAAGACAGCTAGTTCTCTGTTATGCCAGATACTGGGAGCACACGGGTGCCCATTATTACTTTCAGCTTGACACATACACCAATTGCACAACTCTGGGTTGACGAGCAGCCTTTGGCCACAGAGGGCTTCACTGTTCCTGCAGGCAGACTACACCGAGAGCTGTGTTCTCTGCACAGAGGAGGAAGAAAGGGGCAAAAGGGCAACTCCAGGGCAGAGTAGATGACCTCCGTCGGAGGAGCAGGGAACTGCAGGCAGCCCACGTTTTCTTGGAGAAGGACACACATACCTGTCACCAGAGAGGAAGCCCTGCTGCTTACAAGAAACTTCCCAGCCTCCCTGACCTCTCTAGGGGACCTCGGAAAAATTGCTCGGGGACATTTCACAGGGAAGCCTGTTCATCTCGATCTGGGTTCCCGCCACCCAGGTATTTTATTGTGTCAGGGAGTTCAATTAAAGTACTTTTAGCCCTTTACAATTATAATAAAAAGCCTTATCATTCTCTGTTTCTTTTAACAAGCCAGTTCCCTAAATGCATTAAGGTGACCAGCCCAAGAAGGACTTTTATGCCAATCATGTTTCCCCATTTTTAAGTCACTATTTCCTTTTTTTTTTCAATTTCTTAGTTCTGAACACTTAACTGAAAGAAAAACCAGCTGCAAGATTTGTGGGTGTCTATAATAGACATTTCACAAATTTTCACTATGTCTAGCAAGGCCCAGGACGAGGCAAAAGGACCAGTACACATTCTGTTAGGCCTACAACCCAACAGTTGGTTTGTAAGACAAGTGGCTATAGTCTGTGTTGGAAACTTCATGCATAAAAATGAGGGGGAAAAATCCCAACAACAAATGCGTCAGTCATCATCAAGGTTTCAACACTAAGTCTGTGAGATACAGAGATGATTGCCGAGTCCCAAAGGGACTTAATCACAAGAGGTATTATAATAATCAGCTTTCGAGGGAAAGTTAAGGAACCAACTATGTGACTGTCACTCTCGGTACAGTGAGGATCACATGAAAGAGCAAAGAATGCGGGTTAGAACAGCTGCAGACGACTCCATGGAAGAGACGCCTGAGATACTAATGGAAGATGAAGGTACAGACGGCGGGAGCAGGGGCTCGCAAGGAATAAAGGTGGCGAGAGAGAAGCTTTACCACTTCAAAAGCTGCGTGGTCTGGCTGCGTTGCCCGCTGTCGATGTGCTTCATTTTCCTCCCTGCAGAGTGTGTGGATTAACAGCAGGCGTCTCTCAGGGTTAGTGGGAAATTCACCCGAGTGCCTGGACAGCGATGGTAGGTCTAGAGAGGCCAACGGAAGCTGTCCTGCGTGGAGCCGAATCAGCACTGGCAGCGGGCAACAGAGGTGGAGTTTAAAGAGATGCTCAGAATTCTAGACCGTTGTTTCCAAGAACGGACAGAGACCTCACTGTCGGCCTCTTGCGTGCTCAGCTCTGCTTAGGAGCCAGGAAGACGGAGTTGAATGGAAAACAAAGTCACTGCTTACACAAATCGTACCCTAGTGCAGGGAAGGCAGCAAGAGAGGGCAAAGGATGGAGGGCTGTGACGGGACCGGAGTGTTAGTGTGGTCAACCGTGGGCCAGGGGAGCTGAAACCATAGCCGAGGCCCAGGTGGTGGGAAGACGCAGGCAGTGTGGTGGCCTGTAGGAGGGCTAGGCTGGCACAGGTCCTGCAGCCAGTGCGCCTCGCAGGGTCAGTGCATTGTGAACACCTAGGAAAGAAGGCCACCACGGGAGAGTGTTCCTCGCGTTTCTTTTCATATAGAAACCTGTTTCCTTCAGAGTATCTCATCTGGATTAACAATGCAGCAAATGCTATAAAGAAACTGTGTTAAAAACTGCATGGATTTGAGGACGGGTATGTAAGGTTAGGGTTAGACAACAAACTTGAATATTTGGAAGAGGAAGTTAGCCGGAGAGAGAAAGCATCGAGCTCTAACTTGTAGAGGGAAAGTTCTGGCAACTTGTTTTCCAAAGCCCATGAACTGTGCTGGTGCTTGATGGCAAATGGCTGTGGTTTGCTTACCTACCTGGCACCTACTTTTGATAAATGAAGAACAACAACTCGTCAGGTCGTGAAACGAAAAGCTGGTGACTAACAGGTCACCTTCTTCCATGATTTGCACACTAGAAAATAAAGTGCCTGCTGAAAGTAAACTTACTAATATCAGGACTCTCCGCAGAAGCCTGCTTAGAGGCAGCGTTCCCCAGTAAACAGCTCTCGACAGGCCTGCCACCTCTAGCTGCCTCAGTGTATACACTCAGCTCGACTGTGTAACACACACCACTGATTGCTTATTCCAGCGTCAGCAGTAAGTCACCTGCCACTTAAAAAGAAGGTTCATGTGGCTGGGGGGAAAAAGACATCTCAAACATATCCACCAGCATCTGGAAGGTAAACTCTTCCAGATTCAACCACCACCAAATCCCAGGGGTTTTTTCCTTCTTCTTTCCTCTTGGCTACTGAATAATCTTGAAAGCATCCTTCCCTTGATCTACTAGACCAGGTCAGGTCTGTCAGCACAGTTCAGAAACTCAAATCTCCAGAGGACAGTATTGATTTAAGAGGTCATGTGCACGTCTAGCTACCAGAGGGTGTTTTTTTTTTTTTTTTTAAAACTACAAAACATCCTTTTATTTTCCTCTTTGCCTGTTCAGTAGAACCCAGTGATAACTAAACTCCACTGAAATTCCAGGGTGAGCAGAGTCTTTAACATGCCAGCATTTAGGTACCCTTCAACAGTATAATCTATGAATGTAAAAAAGCACCCACACTGGATTTTTATTAATTCCATTTTTTCGTTTGAATTTTATGAAGCCAAAGAGTACAAATAAGTACACCTCAATCTCAAAGAAGCCTTTATTCTAATATTTAATTCTCTTCACACTATCTTCTAAGTTCTCTAATGAATAAACTCGCACAGGTATGTGTGTTACATCTCCTCGTTTACCTGCACATCCTGGTACAGAGCCGTCTGGGCCCGACAGCTGATTCTGAGCTGCACTTGGGCAGAGCCATCACCCAGTGGGCCCTGAAGGCTCCCTGGTGAAGAGGTTCTTACCCAGGTCTGGATGCAACTTGCTGTGGGCTCCTCTACCATGGACTCCAGATGTGCGATGACAAGACCCTGGGAAACCTGGAAGCCCTTTGGGCTTCTGCCTGGAATGGGGAATGACAAGGCCCCCATCTAGCCAGCGGGAAAACGGCTAGAGCGCACAAAGTGCAATGCAGTGCTTTCAGGCTCTTTCCTACTGGTTACGGCCTAGCTTGCACACTAAAATAAAACTAAATCCGTTACAAACTTTGTCTTACGACTTGGGGGGTAGGGGGGTTTATTGCTGGTCTGCAACAGTTCAGGCAAGAATTACCAGCTATCAGATTTATTAGAGACTGACCTGACCTCCACGGGAGGCCAAGTCCCATTTGTTCCCTGACCCCAGGAATCCTGCGCTGATCGGAACCTCTCACCTGACGAGAGCGTCCTGACGGGGTCCCCGCCAACCTTCCCTTACAAGCCATGGAGGAGGAGAGGGACATCTCTGGAAAGAGCTGAGCACAGACTGGACGCTCTCTAGTCTGACACAGGAGGACAAAAGCGCTTAGTGACACACATTCTTCTGACAGTCTCTAGGCTGCAGTCCAAGTGCTGAGTCTAAAAGGTGGCACCACCCCCAGGAGGCAGCCCCACCTCCTTCGGGCTGATTCACTGTAGAGGAGTGGGGTTCCTCACAGCAACAGAAGCTGGAAAATGCAGCAGCTCTAAGGGGAGCAGAAGGCATTCATTTCATAAAAGAGCAGCCAGGTTTCTTCTAAGGCCTATTCTCACTGCCGCGATAGGAGACGTTCAGTCGTTAACATCTGTTTCTGTCAACAGTTTTGAGAAGGGCAATATTTTCCGTTAGTGACCTCCCCCCCACCCTCCCTAACCTTGGGGAAGAACGCAGCCGCCTGAGAAAAGAAAAGGCTCTAGAGGAATCGAATAGGCAGACGTTCCCAGACCACAGTCAACCAACAAGCAAACACGGGCTGGAGTCAGGCAAGAGGCCCTGTCTTTGGCCTTCTTGACTGTGGTTTATCTCTGGCATCCATGGCCTGTGTTCCCGGCCTTGACCTCTGCTACCCAGACATGAGAAACAGAGCCTTATCTCCAAGACTGTTTAGAAAGTCTGTACACAACCAACCTATTCTTCTCCAGATGAAAGCAAGGACCGTGCTAAACACACAAACAACAGCTAGCGTGCTATGGATGATTACGAAAACTGAGATCTGAAATTCATATTTAAGATTTTGATAAAACAAGATGGGGAAAAAAAAGGAACGCAGTTCTGCTTTACTGAATTATATGTAATTGATCTGTTTGCTGGCACTTGACATAGATGGCAGACCCATCCAACCAGAGAACTAACAGAGAGAAGTGAATTTGCTGTCATAATTTCATGCTCCCTACGAAGTATAACTGCAAGTAATTTAAAAAGATTTCATTTGACAATAGTTTGGCAGTTCCTACAAGTTCAAGGACACCAATTAGTCATGGTAGCCCTGAAAGACATTCAGTCTTCGCAAATTATTTGGATTATTGTGATGGATAAATAGTTACATTTTTGTTTTTAATTGGAATACAATTGAGGGATCCAAAAATATGAAGGGGGGAATGTTTCAAAAAATCACATGTATCACAAACCAAAAGAATTCATTCTGCAAGTCTGTGAGATTCAGTCACAGGAAAATTCCTTGGAAGACAGAAGGGTAACCGTATAACAGTGGTTCACTGGGCTGGCGCAGAGCTGCAAATCCGAAGCCAGGTATTGGCACTTATCTTTGGTGTCAGAGCGTCTGACAAACCTTGGTTATAGTTTTCCATAGCCACAAAATCAGCACGATTTGCCCATTAATTTTTAAGAATGGCAGCTATGTCTACTGGGTTTTTGTGAGAACAATTAAAAAAAATATTTTGAACTCCATAAAAATGAGTATCTCAAGCAATAGAAGGGGCCATTCTTTGAGATAAGCTCTGAACAGCTTATCTCTTGAGAGAATTTCAAAGTCAAGATCAGAAAATCACTGTTTCTAGTGAAAATGATGAAAGGGTGACCACTATAGGGGAACAAAAGCCTGCTACCCCAGAATATGCCTTTTTGGCCCGCAGTTTCTTGGGAGGGGCTCTGAGAGTTGCTTTTCATATTTGTGTGTAAACTGCTCTAAGGACCTCTCCCCTAATCTTATCTTTTCCTGGAAGAAGCAGAACTTAAATCTGCATACCTTTGTCTGCTGTGCCTTTCTGGAGAAACTCCTAACTGAACTTTCTCTTTTTTAATCCCCCAGTACAGCTAAGCTTTTCAAGATGGTCAGTATAGCCACATATGTGAGTGAGTCACGCTGGTCTCGCCTTCATATATAGGAGGTCTACATGTTATTACCTTCTTATTGGCCTTTTCTCTTATTTATTCCTCTGATGCCAGCCTAGAAGAACCCAGAGGGGTATGGAATGATTTCTTTGTACCCTGATACCTCTGATAGACTACTCTTTGATAGAATTCTATATAAGTAATATTTAGATAGTAATTACCTTTCTAGATGCTTTGGCACCATTTCACAGTAAAAGAGGACAAAATAAAGCCCCAAGTTTTCAGTCTAATAGCTTCCGTTTAGCAAGAGAGCACATTTCCTTGCAGCCACAACCTCAAACAAAAAAGTAGATGAGAAAGAGGTTTTCCACAGGCAAGCTGGCTGACTCAACTTTCCACAGAAGCACATTACTGCATGCTTACCCTGCAGATTCCCCTCTGCTCCCTGACCTTTTCACATGTGCATTTGACTGAGCTTTTCCAATATGGATTTGAGAAACAGCCAGATTTCAGACACAGTTCAAGTAATCAACGTTCAGAAGCCAGACTGCTCCTTGATACAGCAAGTCAAGGACACACAGCAACTTCCATCTCTAAGGTGGCACATTACATCCATCAGTGGAGAATTTACATATGAATGAAAACTAAATTCTAAGGTCTTATTTTTTAGTAGTTTCTTTCTTTTCCGGCTTTCAACCTGATGGGGATTCTGGTCAACCTGAAGGTAGGTTTTCAACAGGATGAGTTGAGATAGAGGAAGTGTCTTGACCCTTGTAGCATGCATTAATTGTGAACTCCAGTAAAATGAGTATGTTAAGTTTTTCCTCCTATTCTTCAGCAAAACATGCCAAATGCCTGTATGACATGTTCTCTTGAGGAGTTTACAGCTGTAGATGTCATCTTACTTATGCTTAGAGATTTTGTTTTCGGTTTTAAATATTTTAGAAGGTTGCCCACATAGTTACTGTGACAAGGAGAGGCAGGCATTAGATAATGTGCAAAAAGACTAAGAGGAGCCATGCAGACACCTAAAGATAATGGCAGGGGCAAAACTGGTTTCTTCACTGGACTGTGTGGGCGCTCAGTTATCTGCATCACCATCAGAAAGACACTGACATGTTTTTCTCCTCCTAGTCAGTCGTGAGGTGTAAACCTTAGTTGCTAATCTGGGTATTCTAAAGGGCTAAACTGTGTGATGTGTAATAGTCAAGTCCTTCCACATCTATTGTGATATGGAGCTGAAATACCAAGATACACAGTGTGGTATCTTGTGCTGAAAGTAGGAATTTAGAGTTAGATCCGTAGATCCATGACCCTGGACAAATTAACGCCAGGAATCCTTAGTAAGTGGGGGTGATGACACATCTGGGAAACATGTCAAGCGAGGTAATAATGCTCTGTAAAGAAGAGCAGACGCCACTATTAAAACACTACCGTTAGTGAGACCGGGCATGGTGGCGCATGCCTGTAAGCGGCAGCCTAGGAAGCCACTGCCGAGGCCAGGGATGGCGTTTTGAGTCCCTCGGGGGGCATGGAGTGAGATCTAATCCCCAAAAAACAGCTGGGTGTGGTGGCGCGAACCTGTAATCCCAGCTACCTAGGAAGCTGAGGCTTGAGTCCATGGTAGCTCGGGCAACATGAGCCTGCAGTTCCATGGGCAAAAACAGCGAGAGCTGGTCTCAAACAAACAAATAAACAAAAAACACTACCATTAGCATAACTGCAAAGATTCTGGATAATTCTGGAGAGAGAGTCTCCTACTTGATGCAGAAGAGAAAGTGTGAATCTGGGACATGTTGGGAACAGACTAACCAAAGTGACTCCATTTTGCTCAAAACCTCCATGCTGAAGCCAGCGTCCTCTCTCCCTGCCCTCGGTGGGTGGGAAGGACCCGCCACGGCGGAAAGGACCCGCCACCGCTGACTAGCTTGTGAAGTGGCTAAGGACCTCGAAACCGGGTGGCAAGAAGAAAGTCACCCCACTACCGCAGGCCTCGTTGGGTGCAGGTTATGGGGCCACCTCGCGGGCGGGCGGGGCAGCTGTCACTCACGCGGGGGTGACGCCCTTGGGCAGGCCGAGGGCGTTGACGGCCACCGTGGGCGGCGGGGACTGCGAGGGCAGCAGGGAGCTCAGGAAGGCCGCGGACGTCTGCGTCTGACTGGGGCCGAAGCGGGCGGCGGGGGCCGCGCTGGGCAGCGGCGGGGGCGGCGGCGGCAGCGGGAACACGTCGGGCACCGGGAAGGCCGCGCTGGGGCTGAAGACCGGGGGCGGTGGCGGCGGTGGCGACGGCGAGGCGGGGCCCCAGGAGGCCTCGGCCTCCGCGCCGAAGGGCGGCGGCCCGAAGGGCGGTGCGGCCGCGCGGCCGAAGGGCCTGGGCGTGGGGGACATGGGCGAGGGCAGGCTGGACGAGCTGGGGCTGGAGGCGGGCGTGCCGGGCCCGGACGCGGGGCCCAGGTTCTGCGCGGCGATGAACTGCTTGGGGCGCGCGTAGTTGAAGGAGCCGGACGACTGCATGGCGGGCACCGAGCGGGGGGCCAGCGCGCTCATGGGCTCCGGGCTGCCGGGCGACGCGCTGGCCGCGGGCTCCGGGAAGGCGGGCGGCGGCGGCGGGAAGGGCGGCGAGGGCGGCGCGCTGCGCTGGACGGCGGCCTCCTGCTCCAGCCGGATCTGGTGCTGCAGCTGCTGGATCTGCAGAGGGTCCCTGTGGGGGGGGGGGCGAGAGGAGAGGAGACGAGGTTAGCCGCTGGCGAGCTGACCAGGCCTGGGGCAGAGCCTGAGCTGTGTGGCCTAGAAGGCTGGAACCGAGCCCAAGAAGTCAGCCCTGGTCTTGCAACGTCTGAGTCTTACCTAAAAAAAAAAAAAAAAAAAAACAACGAACCAAATCAGCTTCACAGGCCTGATGGAAGGCTTGTCTGCCTTCCAGAAGCCATATTTCATTTTCGCAGAACCAGAAATATTAAAAAGAAAAACTTTTCAACCCGAGCGCTCAGTCCGCTCGCTTGGAGCCAGTTTTTCTGGAGAAAGTTCTATCAGAACGAGTAAGTTAAAAACACCACTTGATTTTTAAGTTATTTTTGGCAGCAGTAGGCTAGTCCAATTTGCCGACTTCAGTGCTAGCAACTCTGCATTCAATAAAATACCACAGCGGCCGAATTTTGGGGGGGGGGGGGGGGGGGGGGGGGGGTTGATTCACTTAATTTCTGCCTCTGTTCCCTGAAAAAGTGCGACATTCTACAAGTAAACTATTCATGCAAACGTTAATACGTATCGATATTTTTGTGCCAAATTCAAAATGCATGCGCAGGGCATCTACTTGACACATGTGCTGTTTCATGTGCAACGAGCAAACTCACCTTCTCAGTAGTGCAGTTTCAATTGCCCAACAATTTCCCTTGAGAAGAGGGAGTTTGAATTCGCATGTTCAAAATAGAAGTTCAGCAGCTAGCACTAAGCTAAACTCCTACCCTGTTTTTACTCAGATGTGTTTTCGTTTGGCAGTCTCCTGTCCAAGTTTTCATGTCGAATAGTAACCAATGGCTGTCAAAAGACACTTCAACAGAAGGTGGCACTATAACCAGCAGATTAAGCAGGCACAGTTCTGTGAATTGGCAAAACTAAGCTCTTGCCTTTTAAAGCCTTTTAAAACTAGAAACCTTATGCCCCCAACTACCTTATCCATAGGTATTTGATCTTTAAAGCTTTCAGAAATTCAAACCAAAAGTGAAACTGCTGATAAATAGAAAGGATGTAATTCAATCTGTTACCAAGAATCATTAGATGTGGGAAGACGGCAGAGAAGTTCTAAATTCCATCCATCACCTATTCCCTCCTATACTTGCTTACGCTTGAAGCCATGAGAAGACAAAGCAAGAAACTTTCTGTGGAACTGGAATGTATAAAGAGAGGCTGGTTCTATATTCTTAAACTGTGCTAAGCATCAAAAATTCCAGCTGGGTGCAGTGGCGTGAAGTAGAAGCAGCCACCCACCAGTGCTACAACAGCCATCGACCAACACCGTTGTTTCAATTCCCAGCCTGCCTTTGCCATCTTCCTGATTTCCTAGATAGTGAAACACACCTCCTAGCCCTGGGATATTTAGCATCAACATTCACCTGACCATGCACCTGGACTGGGGGTGATTCAGGTGGGCCTCCTCCGGGACAATGCCCTCTGCCCTGCCAGCCTGGGCTCGCAGGCCTGTTGTTAGGTGTCTTTATTTGGCCTGGCTTCAGCCAAGCAGCTGTGTGTAGCAGGTCTGCTGAGGCTGCTCCAGACATCATCTCCCATCCTGTGGTGTGAGGACTCCTGCCCAAGACTGGAGAGGGGCTCAGGAAGCCAGTCTCCAAAGAACCAGGGCAGGAAAGTCCAGAACACCACTGTATTGCTTCTGACTTTCTCCTGGGGTAAGTTCACTCATTTCAGCGCATCATGCTTGCCAGTCCTCATGGGCTTGAAGTTGAGGGGACACGGCTTTTAATAATCAATAACCATTCACGAAATTATTAATATAGCAGGCCACGGTGGCTCGTGCCTGTAAGCTTCAGCCTATGAAGTGGCCGGGGCTAGGGATTGTGGTTCGAGTCCCGCTTGGGACAACACAGTGAGACCTAGTCCCAAAAAACAGCTGGGCGTGGTGGCTCATGCCTGTAATCCCAGCTACCTGGGAAGCTGAGGCTGGGGATTGCTTGAGTCTGTGGTAACATGTGGTAACCCGGGCAACGTGAGCCTGCGGTTCCATGGTCAAAAATAGCAAGATCTAATCTCAAAAAAAAAAAAAAAAAAATTTAAAAGCCTGTGGTCATGTTTCCCATTCTTAACTATTTTCACTCTTTGCCTCCTTGTGGCCACTATATCCAGGTCTTTCAGGTCTGACTCAGTCAAGGTTTTAAATGTTTATCTTTTTAAGACTATCTGACTTCAAATTTGACCCTTTTTAGGGTAGAGTGGTACAAAGATAAGTCCAGCTGGGCGGCTCAAGAAGAGGGATGTAATTACCAAGTCCATGAATCGAAGTCAAGGACCCCTCCCCGCCTCTCATCCCTCTGTTTTGGGCTACAGCTTTGAACAAGTACAGTTTTACAGACAGTTGGTATCTGTATTTTTCGGCATTTCGATTTGACAGGACTAGAGCGTGTAGAGCCTAATTTGCTTTCCAGCCAGTAATCTCTGCCATGAGATGAAAGCTGCTTTGGAAGAAAGCAACCAGTCAAGAGGCGGTGTGGGAGAAAAGATTCTAGTCACATGGGACCCCTCCCAGCTCAGATCCCAGGGAGGCCAGCTATGAACTGTGGGTCACTGGTGAGGATTTATGTGTTCACACTGCTGGATAAACCACCACAGCCATCCTGCTTCCTTTACAAATGAAGATAACATTCTCCTTAATGCAGGGGATTTTGCCTTCCCCTGTTCCCACTGCAAGTGGCTGGCAGGGGACCAGGCGTGGCATGTAGGAAGATGGGGAAGTAGAAGTGGGGGGAGTTGTGATCCCAGCTATGATGGCCGGGGTCACAGCTGCTCTGCATCCCTCTTCTCAGAGCCATGGCAGGGGTGGGAGATGGGCAGCCCTCAGCGGTACCGACACTGACTGACTCACAGCTGCCCTGGGAGGCTGGATTATCATCCCCATCTGAAAACTCCTTGTAGGCTAGTGAGGTCACAACCTGCTTTGTGAAGGGCGGGCTGGCTGAACAGCCATGTGCTACATCATTCTCCCCAAGCGCTCACTTATTAAAATGTTAATATGAAAATATTATATTAAAATGTTTAATATTAAAATGTTTAATAAGTGTATTAATAAGTTGTTAATAAGTGTATTCAATAAGTGTAATAAAATATTAAAATGTTTAATAAGTGTAAAAACACTTATTAAAATGTTAGTTATTGTTACTGCATTTCACGTTGTCTCTGGGGAGCTGCGCTCTAAGCGGAGAGCAAATGATGTGAAAGTCGACTTCTGGAAAACAACTTTGATGTAAATTGGAAATTCCCAGTATGTCTCTGGCGTGATGTCTGGGCTGCAAGTCATTTATCTCCTACTCCTCCTAATAAAGATGAAATATCTGTGGTGGCCTGAGAAACACTTGGGACCATGAAGTTGGATATTCATGTTTTCTGAATAAATGCACTGGACTTACATAGTTATTTATTTTTTTTTATGGTGTGAAACAGAGCCACTGTATGACGAGGGTACAACAGTTCGCTCTCTGAACCATGAGCAACTCTGAAGGTGGGATGGTGGCTGTGAGAAGCCTCGCAACACCATCCAAGCTGTAAATATGGCAGACACATCCCTGTCAGCGACAACAGTGACATTTATCTCTACAGTCTGCTGGGTTCAGCAGACATTTTCAGCAAGGCAGGTCTGCCTCCTGGATTGGGGAATTTGAAGAATTTTCAAGTGGAGGAAGGTAAATGAATGAGGGGAGAAGCATCTGGGTATTTGTGCAACATGTTCCTCTCTGCCTGGGACTAGCTCAGTACCCAGTGCACAAGAGAGCCCAATAAAGCAATTCTGGGAACTAATCAGACAGAACAGAAAAGTCCTACAAGGGATTCAGTTCTGGAGTTCTGGGAGGACTGGTTAAGCTCTGCCTACAACTTTGCTACATTAAGACTTGAGTTGTCTTGTTCTGGTTTATTACTCAGGCTTCGATTTACACAGTCACCTCACAGACAAAAGGTCTGCCTGGGAAAATAGTCTAGCAACTTGCTTTGCTCAGCACTGATGTATGGCTGTGCTTGGTAAAAGATATAGAAGTCACTAACTTTTTTTTCTTTTTTTTTGTACTTCTGTTGCTTTGCATGTTATATTGCATCATGTCAGGAGCAGAGGAAATTTCTCGAATGGAGGGAAAGATGACTTTGTTTTTCCTCTAGCACCTTATGAGCAACATAGCACTAATCACATTGTATCAACAGCTTTTTCCTTGCATTTGATTCTGCACTTAACTGTAAACTCTCAGTGCTCCTGACTAGCCTTGTTCATCATCAAAACCCAACAAGGCACCTGGTATAGAGAAGGAATTTTATAAATCCACTGAGTCATAACCTTGAGAACAACCACTTACACAATAAAAATATATATAAATATATTTTTTATATTAAATAGTAAATATAAATAGTAAATATTATATAGTAAATATAAAGTCAAAGAAGATTCAGTTTAGGGGAGGTTATAAGTGAAAAAAATAAGTATGGATTTAAAAACTTTCTCCTAAAGGTGGGGGCAGAGCAGGGAGAAAGACTTGGGTTTTCTTTGAAGTACATTCATGAGAATGTCAACGCCAAATTGAAGTTGACCAGTGCTTGGGAATGTCTGCTTAATATGTATTACCAAATGACACAGGTTTCTTCATAAAAGCCCCACTCTTTGATGGTTAATGCATGGAGTCTTTTGCAGATTCAGGCTGACTGTAGGCAGAGTCAGTTACACTCAGCATACACTCCAGTCTCTCTTCAGAAAGACTTGTCCTTTGCACTCAGATTAAGAACCACACTTGACTCTACTACAGAAACACAGTAGCTCTTGATGTCTTAATACATTGCTCTCTATTTGAAGGCATTCCTTGTACCATGAGAAAGAGAGGGAATAGGTGGTGGCCGCCTCATAGTCCTCTGGGGAACATCTCTGGGAGATGGAAGAACAGCCCTGTCTCTTGTGTGGCACGGGACTAAGGTGGGAGGTGACCTGGTAACGACAGGCTGACATGGCATTCTGCATTGGCTTCCCAGAGGCAGAGAATCCTCTTATAGGAAGTCCATGGTATCTGACTGTCTATGGTGTATGTGGTCCTTTGGCTTTCTACGGGCTGTGGGATGGCATCCAAAGCATGTACTGCTCCACCTAAAGCAGAGGATTTGTATCCTGACATAAACTTGATGTGATAGGGGAGGGTGTTTGCATCCACATGGCGTCTGATGCACTGAATGACGGGCTCTGCTCCTTCAGCCTTAGCCTTTTGGGGGGGCGGGGGAGGAATGTGAGGTCAGGTTCTAAAAGTACCAACTCCTCATCACAGTTAAAGTTTGCTTTAAGTAATTTTAATTTCCATGACTGGCTAGGCCAGTGGAAACAGGAGGAAGTTATTAGCTGCTGATTTGTATAGAAACTGTGGTAATTTATTGGACATTAAAGGGAATTCTTATGGACTGTTCCCAAATGAAAATGTTTGGTATTCATTCTAAGCATAAAGCACAATTTTAAAGAAAAGTCAGTTTTCCAACTTTTTTTTTTTTTTTTGGTCAATGTTTGAGGCAAAACCAAAGATCTCATTTCTAATTGAAACACCAATGGAAAAGCCCAGTGAGACAGATGTTGAGAAGTTGTAAGGTCTTAGGCCTAACATTTCTCTGAGATTCTAAGGCAGATATTTAATTTTCATCTTACAAAGAGGTAAAGCTCTGTCATCGTTGAAGTCTTCACATGGTTAACATGTCCTAACTTTCCACCTGATCATTCAGGACCTGTCCTGTTCCTTCTGTCTGCTCCATCCCAGTGAATGCTAGCTGCAGTGAGTATTGGTGGTGCGCAGTGTGGAAGAGTGAATCAGTCATATGCTGCAATACATTGGGTCAACTGTGTATTCTCTGGTGGTCCTTGAAGTTCTACGGCCCAGTGACATTGCAGTCGTCCTGTGGTAGCAGTGTAACACTGTTAGCAGTCTCATGTTTACCACAACTCTTGATAGCATCATTGCGCACAGGCTTGATTTAATCTCGTGTTGCTTTGTCACTGCCCCGAAGGGTACAGAATCCACTACTAATCTTGCCTTCACCCAAGGATGAAATTGCCTAGTGACACATTTTTCAGAACATAACTTCTTCATTATGTGACACAAAACCATATTACTAATGGCAGTGTCATACCTTTCAAAAGAATTACCCATTACCTACCCACTCAATGGTCTTACTCCATTACCAGAAGAGAAAAGCAGTTCTCTCACTTCTCTCCCCCCAACCCCCAAACATTTTATCTTTACTATCTTCCTCTACATTCAATGGAAGATGTTCAATAGTTTTTCAATTTCATTATAACTCCCAGGTACAAAAACAGCTATTCCATAAAGCAAAGGCTGCTTAGGAATACACAGCTGCATTTTTCTAAGGGAATACAGCTATCTTGCAACCAAAGTTTTATCACACAGGTAATTTATGAGAATGTACATAAGATCTAAATAGAACTTTCTCCAAAGATGGTATGGAGCCCCATCTATACAGCATGCAGATGATCAACAGCACAAGGGAAACACTAGTAACAACAATAGCTAAGAAATGGAGACAACCTTAAGTGACATTAACAGATATCTGGATAAATGGCAGAGACACACAATGGAATACTGCCCAGCTATAAAAAAGATGCCATCTTGTCATTTGCTACAACATAGATGGAACTAGAAGGGATCAGTGAAACAAGCCAGAAGAAAGACACATACCAGATGACCTCATTCATATGTGAAATACAAAGAAACAAAAGGACAGATAAAATCAAATAAAAATGAACCCTTGGACTCTGACAACAGTACTGAGGCTACTAGAGGGGCGGAGGGAAGGGCTGCAAAGGAATAAAGGGTGAAGGGAGTCGAGTAGTCTGTGGTAGAAGGTTATTAGTACTTCAATGGTGGGCAAGGTGATATCATGTATCTGAAGTGTGAACATGGACTCCTAAAATATATGCAGTGTTGTAGACCAATGTTATCTCTCAAGAAAAAGAAAACTAATCTTAAAGGGACTTGTAAACAACTAACCAACTCCAAATGTGTTTATTTGTATACAAATGTTAACCATGCATGTATGCTGTTTCCACAACTGTTTTCAACTGTTTCTGAAAAATGAATGCCATTTTTATTTTGGTAAATATATCTTTAAGGGTATTAGGGAGGCAAACTAATTTAATCCTACAATAAATCTTCTTTGAAAAAGGATAGTTTTATACTGTGAATAATCATCACCTAATTGGTCAACATGAGTTGCATTTCATTTCTCTAAATTGAGATCTTGAGGTCATTGTTTTACTAAGCTGCATGATTTAGAGCTATAGGTTCAGAGATCTTCAGGTGTATGTCACCGTACCATACCTGCCACCAAGGGTACCCAGAACCTCCCACCATAGTTGGTTGGGCAGTTCTTCATGCTTTGCTTTCTCACTTTTCCTTTCTGTTCATCTTACATCTACAGATTTCTAGGGCTTGTAATTAGTTTGCACTTTTTCCCCCCCTTAAGTCAGATACATACATAGATAAATTAAGTCCCAAAATAGGAAAAACAGCTTTTGGCTTTTGTCTATCTTGAAACAGTTCCCCTGGGGGCCGAGTAGGATGTGTTCCATGATAATACTCTCTCTTAAACCATGAACAGTTTTGGTGGTTCAGTAGCCACTGTTCTGCTAATCAACTCTCCTTTTCTTTCTACCACAAAATATTTTTCTGGCTTTTGTACTAACTTTGTAAACCTTCTACAAGTTAAAGTACACTAGTACTTTCTTATCCAAGGGGGATACATTCCAAGACCTCCAGCTGATGCTTAAAATCATGGATGATTCACAGCCCCATCTCTGCTGTGTTTTTTCCAGTATGTCCACACCTGTGATAAAGTTTCGTTTATAAATTAGGTAAAGGAGAAGGTGAACAAGAACTAATGGAAAAGTTATAATGAAAGTTCTAAGGTCTCTCAAAATACCTTATCGTGGCTAGTATTTTCCAACTGCAGATAAGGAAACTCAGGGATGTGGATGAGGTGATGGGACTAAATGTCACTTAAACACACCCATCCCCTTTCCCCTCCTTTGGATACTGTGCCTTATGTATCCTCCTTGGATTTTGTGCCTTATGACCCTCACCAGTTCTTTTCCAGCTCCCTAATTACAGCTGTCCCACAGTTACAGGCAAACTCTTCATCCTCTTGTTGCACACGGAATCCCCACACCACCCACACATCCTCATCTCCATGTCTGACCCTGTTCAGTCTTGAATACCAAATCTACTACCTATTTCCTGGTTGTATAAACATGGCGCTTCATAGCAGACACAGAATGTCTAAAGCAGAGTTCCTGTCAACCCTCATCTAACGTCTCCCCCAGCAGTGTCTGATGCGAGGCAGAGATTCCCACAGTACAACTCCAGACAGTTCAAACATCCTTATCTCCCACCTACTGCTCCGTTTCTGCCTTTTCATTCTTCCAAGTCCTCTCAGGGAACTGAACTCACCATGGGTTTTCCTTCCTCTTGTTCTTTCTTGTGTACTGAGCTCTCCTGGAATGCCCCCCCCCCCGTCTCTCTGTCCACAGAGGCGGCCTTCATCCTTCAGTGCCCATCTCAACAAAGGTTACCTCTTTGTGAAGTCCTCCCTAATGACATTCAGCATTCCTCCCCTCTTCCTTCACGTTGCTCCAGTTCGTAGGCTGGTGGGGCACTGGCAGGACAGTGACATTGTCATCTCACCCCCACAAGCCAGTTCACCCAGCGCTAGGCTTATGGGCCCCTGGTGGGGTCCACCATGCTTGGTACACAGATACCACTAAATACCTGTGAGGAGACGGCCAGATACCCTTTCTGCGGAATATGGGAAAGGGAAACAACGTGAGCTCTTACAATCACAGTCCTTACAGTCTTGGCATTTCAGTGTCCTAAATATGAAGTCCCCGCCCCCGCCCCACAAATGCCAGCATTGGTAGATCTGGGAGCAGCTCCTAATTTGGCATCTGCGAGCCACTCTGTCCTGTTCCAGGCAGAGTGGCCTGTCGCAGTGCCCATTTTCCATTTTATTTGGTTATCAGTCAAAGGCGCCTCAAGTTTCTGTTTACCTTGAGGAAAAGTGACTCAGGGATCTTTTCAGCACTTGGGGGGAATTTCAGTCATTTCTAGGCAATTCTTTGCTTGCGCTTGGCCCATTCTTCCCATCACCGCAGTGTTCTCCAGCTACTTTTCAAAGCATGGACTGCATCCTGAGATAACAAGTTGGTCACTGTACAGAAAGAGGAAATGGTTCCCTGCGTATGCACTGTGCAGCAGGTCATAAAGCCCCAGTCGCTGACCAAGCTGCCCTGAATTGTCTCTGCTGCAGCCGGAATGTGAAGCAGTGAAGTCTGACTGGAACGTGACGCTGGTCTCTGGACTCGTTTCTTTTAAGTGTTGTGGAAATAGTGCAGGTGCTCCTGGTGGGCTGACATTAAGAATGTGTAGGTGGAGGTCAGGCTTTTATTCTGGAAGGAGACTAAGACCCCTGGTTGGTGACATGGCAGTCAACATTCATAAGAGAAATGACTCACAAGTAGGTTGGGGAACTGAAATGTGTTCCTTCTTAAAGTCACCATTTCCTGAAGCTGTGAGAAGAGGGGCCATCAGTTTCTTTATCATTCTTCCCTTCACCTGGCAAAAGCATCCCTCTGTTCACTTTCAGATCTACCTCTGCCCTATTCCTGTGGGTCTCCCACAGGGGAGCCTGTCACCTGAGCCCAGCCAGTTCTTGTCTGGTTTCAGCAAGTCCTTGAGGGATCTATTTAAGATCCAGGTTAGGCCAGGCCAATCAGGAATGTTCACAAAGGAGATGAAAGAGAGATGTGTCCTTTTGTCCTCTGATAGTGAACGAAAAAAAGAGGTGATGTGCCCGTGGAAGAGCCCACAAAAGGAAGCCAATAATGAAAAAAAGCCAGTTGGAGAAATAAAAGCCAGGGAGAGAGATGGTTAAAGTTGGGCTGCTATCTTAGCACCTGGTCCAGATGGCTCTCCAACCAGTTTCATCTCTGACTTTTATGAACAAATTAGCTGTTCCCCCATCCCTTCCTTTTTTTGTTTTTGTTTTCGTTAGTTTCATAGGCCTTTAAAAGTTTCTAAAGAGCAGCCTAAGAGACCAGCTGGTCCAGTTTCCTTATTTTATGGATAATGGGAATGGAAGCAGAGACAGAAATTAAGTAAGGCCACAAAGCTCACTGCTGGTTAGTGTTAACGGTCTGCCAAGACCATCCTGCTGTAAGAACAGTATTAAAAGCTAGCAGTGCCATGAGAAGCTAATAAGTGAAAAGATGAGGGGCATGTATACTGTTTGTGGGACTGAATGAAATCATCAGAAGGACTAAGAGTGCTGAACTCTCAGAATGAGATAGGAGGAAATCTTCTACTTTGCCTTTTATAGTCTTTTTCTACTAGATGTTGGAATACTTTTAAACCATACATGTAAAAGTCTAGTGGTTAAATGCATATGAAATTCTTAAGATGTATAAATTATAAGCATTTAGTCCCTGGAACACAGTTTTAGAAGCTTCTATTTTAAAGGTCACATCACAGAAGAAGACACAGAGCTACTCTCTTAGACAACCACTAGATATCCCGGAAGCTGAGACCGTCTGTTCCCTGTGTTTGAGTCACCAGGGACCAGCCCCCTCCAGAGAGAATCATCCGTTATGACTATTACCAGCATCACTGCGACTTCTACTGATAACAGCGAACCACCGCCAAATATCATCATAAGCACTTCATCTATATTAACTCATTTGATCTTTATTAAAACCCTAAGCAGTAGTTCTCTTTATTGTTTCCATTTTACAGATGAGGAAACCGAGGGACAAAGTCTTATTATTAAGTAAGTTATTAAAGATGTCACAATTGAAAATAATGCAGATGGATTCAGACTTGAAGCTCTGGCTCATGCCTCTCTTGGTCTGGCTTCTCTAATCAAAGCAACAGGATGATGTATCCAGTATGTCTATGTGCATCTTTAGTCACACATGTGTCAAAAACTGGCCCCATCCCTGTCGCTTCTGTGCCCTCTATGTATTCATTATAAAGGCATATTATATGTTGCTATGGAGTCAGAAGAGCTACCTGCAGACTGCTATTTCCTGATGATACCCCATATGTACACTTCTAGGTAGGTCATGTTTATGTCTCATATGCTAAACTTTGCAAACTTTTATTTATTGGACCAGCTTTAGGAGCATACAGACTCAAAGCAACTTGAAGAGCTGGTTTTGAAACTAAGAAATTTCCTCCCAGACCTTTTTATTTCACCACCATTAACCAGAATATATTACACTGAGAGACTATTCAATGCTTGGTGTCTACTAACTCAACATCATCTGTTTACAGCTCCACACTATAAGTCTGAAATGCAGTACAGCAGGTCCTTGGGTAATATTGTTTCATTCAGCATTATTATCTATTGTTCTAACAGCCATAAGAAAAAAAAAAAACAAACATCTGGTGAATAATGAGTGAAAATATTATTTACTTTCATTAAATGTTGTTTTGCTTAAAGTCAGTTTCTAAGAACTTACTGACTACATTCAAGAAGGATTTACTATATAGGGACAGGAAGTGTGAAGCTCATTGTTAAAAAAATTCTGTGACTGTCTGAAAATAGTGAATCCAAATTTTTTTTTTTTTGAGACTAGGTCTCGCTATTTTTGCCTGTGGAACTGCAGGCTCTCGTTGCCCGGGGTACCACAGACTCAAGCAATCCTGAGCCTCAGCTTCCCAGGTAGCTGGGATTACAGGCATGCGCCACCACGCCCAGCTACTTTTTGGAACTAGGTCTTGCTACAGGCCCCAGGTGGGACTCGAACCGCGATCCCTAGGTTCTGGCCGCTTCATAGGCTGAAGCTTACAGGCATGAGCCACCGTGCTCGGCTTGAATCCAAATTTCTGAAAAGAATTGAGACATGTCACAAAACAGTAATAAATCAGTACTACAAAAATAAGTATACTATGGCACAGACATTCCTATAAACTTACAGTTTCATGCTCCACTCTCTTCTTTGAAGATGTTTGTGGTAGAAAAATGTAACGCAGTAAGAGAAGAATAATGTTTTAACCAACTGGAGTTTTACTCTTAAGAACAGCTTTGCTCGTGAAGTCACTGATGGCCTCTAACTCCTCTCCTGCCATTAGGCTCAGTGCTTTCCCTGGCAGGAATGTGTCACCAATTATTTGTGTGGCCTTGACTAAGAGAGGTTTGCATTTCTTCACAGCTTTGAGGTAGAGAGTGGGACTACTTTTAAATAATACCTTTGTGTATTTTTAAAAGTTCCTCCAAGCTAAAATTCACTCTTCTTTGAAGATAGAACATGTGATCATTACTCATTTATGTACCCCTGTCTCTTGAGACATCACTAAAAATGGTAGATTTATAAAAACTTGCCGACAAACACCACCCACTTATGAAGTTTTCTCTTAACATAGGCCTATAAGGAAGAAGCAAATATTCCTGAGTAAATAATAAGCTGCCAATAACATTTTTTACATATTTCGACCTCACAAGGGTAAATAAATGAAAGGAATATATGGCTGGACCTGGCGTTCTGAGTCACTGATTTTCTCTGAAAAGGTTGACCACTGCTAGTTGAATGTTAATAGCCAAGATACACAAGCCAAAGATTCCACAGTGTCATGCAGGCCTTTCTGAGCACCAGGCTCCAATCCCAATCTCTTGTCCAAAGGAGGAAAATGTTCTTGAAAAAACTCAAAAATGTTTTTTGGCAAAGCTCAAGACATGAAGCTTAGTGGCATGAATTAAGAGACTGGTGACTGTGGAAAAGAATTGTAAGTTTGGAATGGCTTTGACCCTTCTTAGCTTTTGACCAGCTGACCTTGACATTCTTTAGAAGCCAGAGGATGAGATGCAGTCATGATGGGCCTCCCCCTTCAGGAGACATGGCCAGTCCTTGCAGCGGCACCTAAAATCCATTCCAATGTGCCTTGGGAAGAACCATAATAAATAAGGTTCCCTCCCCTTAGAAATGACCAAAAACCACTAAAATAAGTCTTAGATAAAACAACCTAATTATTTAATAAAATTACTCTTTAAAAAAAATGGGAGAAATTTATCGTAGCTAACATGATTTTCCAATATGGTTATATATGACTTCCAACATGGTTATATATGACTGTGGTTGGTCAAGAACCATTTCTCTGGCATTCTGTCAAGTGGATTTTTCTGGGATATGGTATTTATGACCATCTCCAATAGGATAAAAATCCAGCAACCTCTTAGAATGCGTTTTGAAAGAAAACTGCAGAGTATGTATTGCAGTTTTGAGCTTTCTTTATTGTTTTTTTCCAAAACATGCAAATGTTGCACACGACACTGGGTTTTGTTTTTCTTTGTAAAATTTTATCCATTACATTTTATACATTCATTGAGGGAAATACCATGTACTCCTGGACGTTATTACTGTTTTAAAACAAATCATGGGAAATGCCCCAGGTATGGGTAAAATAACCATGCGAGGCTGTGTGTAGACAATGTACAGAGGGAGGGCCTTCCCGTCCAGCAGAGGACTAAGCCACTGGGTAGAGCATGGCACAGCTCACTTAGATCAGCGACCAGGAGTTTTGCCCTCAGTCCTTCAGGTGAAGACACCCGGGTACACTGAACTTCCTTTACGAAGACACTTTCACTAACAGACCAGAGAGTCATTTCCAACAAAATACAATCACGATTACAAGAACAAAGGAAAGATGTGTTCCCAATCAGTCAGCTTCCAGCAAAGGCTACTTTTCCCCTCAAGAGTAAGCAATGAGTTAGTTCTTGCTTAGCAAGAGTGGAGAGTGGACTGTACCCGTTTTCAGTCTCAGTAACACAGCCACAGTGTGTGTGTGTGTGTGTGTGTGTGTGTGTGTGAGATTGTGTGTGAATATGCCCATATGTAGGACAAGAGAGTCATGCTAGCATAGTGCATATTTTCAAGTTTAAATATGAGGAAATTCTTGCATGAGACTAGAATCCCAAGCGAAAATGATACTGCATATTTCATTATGCTTTAAATTCCTAACTTGACCTTTCAGATCTGACCTTCTATCTTGATGGTAGCCATGGGTACAGAGCAGCCTATCTGTAATCTCCAAAGCACAAGCAATGAGTATCATGGAGCTAAGATCAGTAAATACTTTTGTTGCTGATGTCTTTGGAGAAAGACAGGGATGACGTAATCGTAGTACATATAGAAACAAAAGCTAAGAATGTACTAGTAATTTCTATTGCTCTTGGAAATTTATACAAATGTCAAAGAATTTATAAAAATGTCAAAATAAGCTAGAGAAAATTTTAATAGTCATTTCTGGTATATGTTAGAGACCTGAAAGACCGAACTTTTGTGGAGGGGGCTTTCCAGAGCATCAGGCAACATTACTCCTATAGAGGATCAGTGGGACATTAAGATACTGAAGAAGAGGGCCCTCCCTGCCTCTGTCTTCCCTGTTGTTTGGGCATGGGCAAACTCATCTCATCCCCTCCCTGTCTCTTCTTGCTCTGGGTCTGCTTCTCAGAAGGAATGGACTTGCTCTTCTTCCCTCTCGGGGGTGCGTCTGGCTCGGTGGCCATGCACACTGGCCTGTGAGAGGGAAGGAAGCCACTCACTCAAAGAATGTCTGAGGGAGCTCAGTTGCCGAACCACAAGTCTCCCTTCTCCTCCAGCTCTCCTCAGGACAAACTGGAGGCTTGGATTCTGCTTCTGGCTCCTCAATCGTATCACTCATGTGGCGCGCCAGACGAGACCAGGGAGAAAAGAGCTGCTTCCAAGTCCACATCAGGCATCCATCTCATGTCTACATTGGCTCCCTTACTAACAAGTCTGCTCATCCTCAAACTAGCGGTCATGCCTTGTCCAGCATTTATCTGAAGGCCAGTGTCACCTCAGGGAAGGGGCAGAGAAGCGTGGGTGGCCAGAGATAGATGGAAAGCCACAAAATCAAAGCAGTAAATGACCCAGTCAAGCTTGGGAGGTAATGTGAGGCCTATCTGTGCATAACCTGACATATGCCCTTGGTGGCTGGTCCTGAGCCTCACCTGAGGGATCTGAAGAATTCCTGTTACTGTGCCTTCCACAGAGCACTGGTGAACACAAATTTGTCTATGCATTCCCAATGGAACTCTGGGATTCTCACCTTCTCCTAAAGATAAAGGGTATCTTTATAATCACCTTGAATTTGGTCAGTCTAACTGCTTAATTGTAATTTACCTTGAGAAATACCTTGTAGTATATTTATAGTGTCTTAGACCATGACAAAATACTGCCATGAAGTTTTGATTATGAAATTGGTTGAAAACAAGGTACTTGTCTGTTAACAGAACTGAACTTTTTTGGACTAGAGAATTAAACCTCAATAGTACCCCCCTGAAAACTGACATAACTTTCTTTTTAAAACTGTATGTATAACCGGTAACTGTAGACATTTCTCTACAATATTTTCTTTTCTGAAATTAAATCCTCTTTTTAAAAATGCAGATGATAAAAAGTGCAAAACAAAGCCCTACTAGATTTCCATATGTCAAACAGGAGAAAAAAAACCCTAAAAGCTCAATGTACAATACATATTTTATGCAAAAGTTAACTCATGAATCTTTGCCTTAAATACCTAAAGCTATACCATTTTAAGAAAACAGGAAAATCTTGATGGCATTATTTTAGACAAAGGTTTCTTAGATAAGACACCAAACACGTGATGCAAAAAAAAAATACGGATCAACTGAACCTCATTAAAACCTGAAGTTCTGCCCTTCCAGATGCAAAAATCACAAAAGCCACTGTGACATGTTCCCTTCCCTTCAGACACCTCCCTCTCCTATCTCAGTGTCCCTCCTAGTATCATCATCTGAATGATATTATCATTTCTTGTGTTTCCTCCCCAGCTAGACTAGACAGCGAAATACAGTCATGTCGCCTGTAACCAAATCTTGGCCAGCAACAGAACATGTGAACTACGGTGGCCCCTCCATAAACCCAGGTGTGTGTCACCTGTTCTTCGGGATGGGGCAAGGATACTCTGTGGTCTGTCCAACAGTTACCTGGTGATGCCTTTCTCAGAACATCTGTGCCACGTGACTACATTGAATGGCAGGCCTGCTTTTTATATCAAGATTTTTGAAAACATAAAACGTTATTCAATTCATATAGAGTCTTCAGTGTAGTTCCACCAGTATTTACTGGTCATGCACATAACTGAGAACAAATTCTTTGGTAGCAATTTGTTTGAGTTTATAACTTTAGCAAATATGGAAAGGGAACAAATAATTTTTTGGCCTCAGTTAAAACAGACTCCCTCCCCCCCAACTCTTTCCTAATTTATTAGTCTCATTGTGCATCATTTAGGTCATACTTCATATTTTAATTAAGTCAGCTGTTGTGTCCTAGGGGAGGGATGTTGTCATCTGGGGCCTGAAACCAAATAGTCTATGAAGTACATGGAAACCATTTGCTGAAGCGGCTGCCATTTCTGTGGAGATGAGTGGTGTTTAAATCATGAGATTTTCTTTTAAGGGAAAATGAGGATCTCCTTAGTCACTTTGATAATTACAGAAAGTATTTGCCTAAGGCTGAAACATTTTTTTTTTCACACCACACAGCAGATTTACTTTCGAAATGACTCCATAATAGCCAAGTGAGCAGGTTCCAACTCATTATCCTGGTTTACATCTCAACAGACTTCTCCAGGGGAATGGTTGCATTTTTCTCTTTTTATACCTTCTGTCTGAATGCCCAGCCCTGCACCCCTGGGAGGTCAGTGCTTTCTCGCTCCAGCTGTACAAGGCAAGGGATCCAGAGTGGGGCTGACAAACGGTAGGGACTCAAGAGATGTTTCTGCACTTCCACTCCTAGCCCGGCCTTTGATTCCTGCTACATGGTTTGTCAGCTCAGTAACAGTTTTCAGATGTGAAAAGATGGAGACCTTCTAACCTCCTTGACGTGGTTTCTGCTACATGGGTCTGAAGACACAAGGCATGTGCGTAAGAATGTGATCTCTGGAGCTTACACTGTCCAAATATGGCAGCCATCAGCCACATGTGGCCGTGTGGGGAGTCCAAACCGAGATGTGCTGTGAGTGTGAAATACACCCTAGACTTTGAAGATTTAGTTCAAAAAGAGAGTGTAAATGGACTCCATTAGTGATGTTGTTGTTACTTACATGTTGAAATAATATTTTTAACATACTGGGTTGAACCAAATAGATCACAGAGATGATTTTCATTCGTTTCTTTTGAATAAAACTACAAGAAAATTCAAACTGTCTAGGAGGCCTGCATTTGTAGCCTATTATGTTTCCAGTGGACAGTGATCCCAGAGGCCTGGCTCAAGGTTCTCCTCACAGGGGTGACTGCCTCCATCCCCTCAGTTCTCTTGCTAAGTGCTCTGCTTAGCAGGAAACAACCTCTGAGTCAAAGGATCTGGTCTCTAAGTGACCAACATGATATGGGACGAGGGGGGTGGATCTGTTCACCCCAGTGGCAGAAAGCGTTTTCCAATCCTTACTCATTTTCTGACTTGTACACTGACTTCCAAGCAAGTGATGTCAGAAATCACCCCAAGATTATGTTTCTCAAATAGTCCCAGTCTTCAGAGACATTCATCCAGGCAGGCTGTGTGAGTGCCTTCCCTCACCTCAGGCAGCACATGCCGCGTTGGCAGCAGCAGAAGACTCCTTCGCAGGGAGCCTGGTTCTGCTAGGTCACCCTATAAGGTTGTGGTTTCAGGGGAAAGTCAGCCCTGCCAGCTAGTGAGTGCGGACACCATCCATCACAGAGGAGCTGTTAGGTGAAAGGCCATGACTGTGACTGGGTGGAGATGAACTTGAGTTTCCTCTCACATGAAGTGCAGCATCAGCCTTGGAGCTTGCGTTAGAGCAAAAGCAAAGTGATGTGACTGTGACAGATCAACAGAGGTGGAAATAATCAAGTTTCAACACGGAGGCTTTCTGCTTCATGTTCACATTACACGAACACTTGGTTCCCTCCGGTTCATAAAATGTTTAAGAGGTTGAACGTGAAAGTACAAAATCCACAGTTCACCCTCTGGCAGTACTCAGCTGTTCCTCTGTCTGGAGGAAGCACAGGTGATGGGAGAGATGGATGGAATAGGACACGTCAGCTCATGTCATCTTCTAAATGGCAACCATCACTTGCAGCTGCTTCCCTGTCGACACCCAGCATGAAAGGTCAATACAGTCTTCCCCAGCGAGGTGTTGTCATTAAGCCCCTATCTTTTGACCTAAGAACCAGTCTTTCGGGGAAAACTTGCCAAGTTAAACAGATTGCAAAAGTTACTTTCTTTATCCTCAAAGCACAGGATTAAATATTCCTAAGTATTATTCATGCTTCACCAAACTTTAAAAGGCTGATGCCTGGAAAGTCATCTTACAGCACACTGACAATGGCTAAGTTTAAAAAAATGTGTAAATTTAAAAAAAAGGCCAAAGGTCCCCAGAGTCACTAACTTAGTTTGCCTAAATATAGTTAGCAGCCTTCATACTTTGTTGCACATTTTCCCCCGAGTTCAGCTAACAAAAATACAACAAACAGAGGGAAACTGGCCTCGGCCATGGACATGACATCATTCTTTCTTATAAGGAAAACTTCCAATGTCATATTTCACTCTGAACAATCAGAGTTTAATGCCCAGTGAGCAACCTTGAGGATGAGCTGCTGGGGGCAGGAGAAACTGGGAGGCACACGGGTGTGCCGGAACGAGAGAACTTTCTCTAAACAGCCGCAGCATCATGGAAAGCATAAACGGTGCACTTAACGTTGCCCCAAAAAAGCACATTTTAGGAAAGCACATTTCATCCTGCTTAGATTTTTTTGCTTTCTAGGTAGTTTTTGATATACACGTGTGTTCCGGTGAGCGTAGAGGTAAATTCAGAAACCCTGTGGTTCTTGACGTATCACAGCTGCAATATTGGTTCTGAACAAAGATTTTTGTAACTGAGTGACCCCAAGACTGTGATGTGGAAATGGAAAAGCTTTGAAAAAGACTCCTTACTTCCTTGTCCCCCAAACATTCTCCATGTGGTATCTAACTCATAGTAGTAGCCTTGAGTTCTTTTTGGTTCTGAGCTATCGCCAGCTATCATTTAAGGAGATACATTTCAAGGTCTCCTTGGAAGGCTGAAATCTTGGCTAGTACTGAATCCTCCATATGTCATGCTTTTATCTCTATATACATACCTATGATAAAGTGCAGTTTATAAAGCAAGTAAAATAAGAGAGTAACAACTAATACTAAATAGGGCAATTATAACAATATACTTGAATAAAAGTTGCATGTAGCCTCTCTTTTTCTCTCAAAATATTTCATTGCATATAGTATTTTCTGACGATGGTTTGTAGCTAACTGAAGCCAGAGTAAGGGAAACTGGGGAGAAGAAAGAGACTCCTGTATTAATATGGCAGTGAAAGCGCACCGCACTAAAGCTTGTGCACAACAAAGGAGACCATCAATAAAATGAAAAGACCATCCACAGAATAGGAGGAAATATTTTCAGATCATCTATATGATAATGACTCTTGGAAAGAAATAACTTATATAACACAAAGTTTTTTTTTTTTTAAAAATCAAGCAATCTGATGAAAAAATGGACAGAGGGGCTGCATATTTTTTCCAAAGAAGACATACATTTGACCAACAGGTAACGAAGAGGTCGACATGACTAGTTATCAGGGAACTGCAAATCAAAACCAAACAAATTGTCACCATAAACGTGTTAGAATGGTTACCAATGTACGGCTATACAAAGGGAACCTTATGTACTGTAGGTGGGAACACCAATTGCAATTACTATGGAACAGTATGTAAGCTCCCAGAAAACCAGAACTAAAACTACCACATGATCCAGAAGTTCTACTCCTGGGTACTTATCCGAAGGTGCCGAAGTCACTATCCTGAAGTGTTTCCTTACATACACATGTGCTACTGCAGCAGTATCAGCAGCAGCCAAGACCTGGAGTCTTGGTCAATCAATGGCTGAACAGATAAAGAAAATGTGAGCTACATTGTCAAGGGTCACCATAAGGTTACACTGTAAGGAATGTGTCAACAGGCAATTTTGTTGCTGTGCAAATGTCACAGAATGTGCTTACACAAACCCAGGTGGCAGTTAGTTAGTCCACAAACCTAGGCTACAGGTAAGAACCACTGCTGTTGACCAAAATAGCATTACACATCACATGGCATTATACATAATGGATTATTATTCAGTTCTAAAAAGGAGCTGCTGCCATTTGTGACAACGTGGATGAACCTTGAGGGTCAAGTAAAAGAGATACCATAAAATCTCATCTTTATTTGGAATCTAAGAAACCAAGCTTAGAACAGATAGGTTGGTTACCAGAAGGGGGAGGTGAGGGCAGGGGGAGGTGGACGAAGTGGGTGAAGATTATCAAATGACACAAACTTTCAGTTATAAGATAAATAGGTTTGGGGATGTAAACTAACAGCCTGGTGATTAAAGTTAACACGACTGCACTGTATATCTGAAAGCGGCTGAGAGTAGTCTTAAAAGCTCTTACCGTAGGAAAAATTATAACTCTGTGCAGTGAGAAATGTTGCTTGGACCTTGTATGGTATAACCACTTGCAAAATACACAAATCACTGTTGTACAACTTACAGTAATATAACGTCATGTCAGTTCTATCTCAGTAAAGCTGGAGAAAACGATTTTATAGTTATGTGATAAACTTATTAAAAAAGTTAATTGATCTATACTTGTTGGTAGGAAAGGTAAGACTGATGAAGCTAAATTATGTAAAATAAAATTCAGTGAGTGTAAACCTCTTCCTTAAACAATTACCTTTCCATGAATATAGAGTTCATCATTGGTTTTCCTATTCTATTTACAACTTTATTTTCTCCTGTCTTGCCATAGGATTATCTATGCTCACGAGAAATAAGAGTTGGGAAAAAGTTCTACATCTGAAGTTCACAACAGTGCTGATGAAGTTAATAGCACATTATAAATAACTGATTGTTAAATGAACTCCTGACAATGAGTTGTGAGTCTTAACACACCGATGCTGAGGTGAAGCCACTTATTGTGTGTTACTTGTGACAGGTAATAAATAAGGAAGTGCTCACTTAGTTCTCATTTTCCACTTTGGTTCCCCCCAAAATCGGATGAACCCCATGGGAATGTGGAATGAGGAACAGGCTTCACTGTGAAGAAAAGGAAGACTCGCCTGGAAGATAAGGGAGAAAGGTTTGAACTATTCCCCATTCATATTTCTCAATCTGACCTATTGCTCACCTGCTAACTCTACTGTTTTCAAAGGAAAAAAAAAAAAAAGACCCGACTCTCTTGGACTCAGTGAAAGGTAAATGGGGCCCTGTTGGTTCTCAGTGTTTTCATCAACGGCGCCATACCAGCACATTGAGAAAGCAACACCATGCGAAGAATTCCAGTCCAAAGGTCCTTCTATCTTCTGGGAGTTTGGCTAAGTTTCCCTGACTCTGGAATTAAGGGCACTAGTGTTCTTAGGAGAGGAGGCCGTGCAGTTAAGACTGACTGTATTATGGAATATTATTCTGCAATCAAAACCAACAAATATGGCGCATTTGTGATAACATGATGGACCTAAAGGGAATCACATTGGCAGAAATAAATCAGAAAGAAAAAGAAACCAGATGGTCTCACCTATAGATGGATATAAGAATAACAAACTACAGGCCAAGAAAAAGTCAAAATAAGCTAACAAGAGAACTGGGGCAAGCAGCTAAGGAGGAGGAAGGCAGGGAAAAAATCAGGGAAGGGAGGAGTACAAGATCAAGATGAAACTTCACTGGTGATAAGGTGGAGGGAGAACCCTGGGGAATGCAATGATGGAAAATACACACACATGTAAACAACAAACGATTAATAAAAAAAATCATATAACCCATCAAACACACACAAAAGTATGTCTGTTTCCAGAATGGTTCAGGATCCTTGATCCCAATCTTTCTAAGCCCTAAAGGGGGTGGGGGAGTGGGGGGTGGGGATGGTAGTGGTGGTTATAATGACCCTTTCCTAATAGACTGACAATGAAGTGAGTTATTACATATGCCTTATTTAAAACACTGCTTAAGCAATTAGTATGTAGATGGTTATATAAATGCATGTCTAAACTTGGACCCTTCTGTCTAGGAAATATGTTAACTGCATAAACTCTTTAAAAAAAAGCAAGTTGACAGTCGCAGGAGAGATGAATGTAGTCATCCCATTGATAGACACTGTCAAGACCATGTAACAGAGAAACTGATTTACAAAATTAGTAAAAATTGCACATCCCTGAGTACTAGCGAGTACACGATTAGATGGAATAAGATTGCCTTATTAAAAAGTCACTAATTATAATCTAAAGGCTTTATCTTTTTAAGAGTTAATTTGCAGTGATTTACATATCCATGTAACTTGGGGGTTACATTTTCATATGTGGACATGTTTCACCCACTCCAATGCCCTATCCCCTGCCTTCCTCTAGCCCCTTCTCCCGTGTTACCCCATCCTGTTGGATAGCCAACTTATTTTCCAGAGTCTAAGAGTTATTAGACTCTGGTTTGACAGCACGTGTTCGCTGGTTATTTATATTCCATGAGTGCTTTAAACCAGCCAGCTTATGCTTTGCACTTTGATTCATTTCACTTAGCACAGTCACCTCAACGTCCATCCAAGAAGCACTAGCTCACTTTTCATAGCTATGTAGTATTCCACGAAGGACATTTTCAACAATTTCTTTAGTCTTCTGTCATTGGGTTCTGAGGTTGGTTTCACAGCTTGGCTATTGTGGATACTGCCGCTATAAACTTAGGAGAGCAGGAATCTCAAACTATTTATCCTCACAGTTACAATCACCCATTTTACTGTACGGAGAACAGTCTCTCAACTATAAGCCTGCACGTAGATCACTTCAGCAATTTTTCCACCTTCCTCATAGTCCCTTTCCCACAGACATCAGGGAATTTGGGAGTGAGGGAGGAGAGAAACAGTAAATAAAGTTTAACAACAGTACAACTTGACTCCAGATGCAGTTGTTCTCAGCACAGACAGACGCTTCTGCAGGTCAACAAGGAATTGGGTCGCTCCCCTCCTGACCTGGAGAACTGTCCCCCATTCATTGTCATTGTAGAAACAGAGAAAACACATCTGTTAAAAATGAGCTTTAGTGGAAAAAATTCAGCTGGCATTCCCTTTTCCCCTCTGCCGTCTTTTTTTAACAGCACTCTTATGTAAGTTCTTTACTATATATAGCAGAGGCCAGCGAGCCAGCATCTGATCTGCGAAGAACAGGCAGCTGAATGCCCGAGGAAGTCATACCTGAGCCACAGAGTGGCCGGGTTCTGGAGCCATGCTCATTTCTGCTGGCACTGCCATGCGGCTGTCTCCTCCTGGGGCTCCATCCTCTTCTTACCTAGAAAGCTGGCACAAGGCCTGTTTCTAACCTAACTCACTAGGGTGCCTCTGGAGCCTCAAGAACATCTGGGAAACATTTTTTGGCTGAGTCAGTCATGTGCATCTCCTCCCCCCCCCACATGTCCATCCAAGATTGATGCAAGAGCTAGAATTCTCACATTGTAGTCTAAGGGCCCCAGGCCACCCCACCACCCCCATCCAGACTGTCCAGGCAAGCTTATTATTTAGTGTCTGTTTCTTCTACTCAGCTGCAATCTCTTTAAGGGTAGAGCCCACATCTTTCTTATTCCCCAGTGCATTATCTGAAACTTGGCACGCTGCCCATGAATGAATCAATGAATGAAGAAGAGGTAGTAGCAGCTAACATTTTTTGAATGCTGGAAAGCCTCCTACTTCATATATATGTATATATACATGCATGTGTACATATGTGTATGTATATATACACACACATCCCATGACATGGATGAGAAAAACTAGAGGTTCAAAAAGGTCAAGTAAGTTGTCTGAGATGACAGACGTAGTAGAAAGTACTAACAGATATATATTCTAGTAGATATACATAGATGGAGACATATAGGCATACTTAAGTTTTAGATGTATAGTTTTATACATGTTAAGTCACACAAATTCTATAGGCTTAACTATGCCATATAGGTAACTTAAGGAAAATTTCATGTATGTCGTATGTAACACATATGTAAAACTTCTCTCATCTACAGAAGTTCACTTATCAATCTAGTCTTGTATAACTCATCTTTCTGCACCCCAGTTTTCTCAGCTGGGCAGTGGGTAATAACAGAATCCATGTAAGAGCTGTTATGGAGATTACATGGGAACAGGTCTAGCACAGAGGTGAGCTCTGTTAGTTGTTCTAATTCTCTCTTCTTCCTCAGTTAAGTGGCATCGACCCAGCAGCCGGTATCATCCCAGGCTGTCCCTCCCTGACCATATGGAAACCATGACCACCACATCCTGCCTTTCTCTCCTGGCATCTCCCACACACTCCTCACGCAGCCCAAGTTCACAGCGCACAGCCAGTCTCGTGGGCCTCACCGGGCCCAGTAGCTTCTGTTTGCTCTTGGTATAGATTCTAAATGCCTTAGCTCCGCCCTTCCTTTCGGTGTGGCTTTTCCTGATGTAAACCCCCCCCCCCCACTCACCCTCAGATAGCAGTTCAAGAGCCATTTCCTGGGGAAAGGCCCCTCCTCCACCTCCACTTTGGAGGAAGCCCTGTAGTTTCCTCGCCCCTCAGTGTTGGGCACATTCTTGCAGGGCAATTGTATTATTGGTATGGTCGGTCACCTACTGCCCCCTGGGGGCCTCTTCCATTGTGGGTATAGCTAGCGGCAGAGGCTGTGGGACAGCAGAGGAGCCTGCTGGCTGCAGACAGCGGGATATGGTGTGTGCCCACCCACCCCGTGTGTTCCTCCTGGTCTCCACTCTGCTCCTCCACACTGTAAAATTGCCATATTCTTTTTTTTGAGACTAGGTCTTGTTATTTTTGCCCATGGAACCTCAGGCTCATGTTGCCCAGGGTACCACGAACTCAAGTGATCCCCAGCCTCAGCTTCCCAGGTAGATGGGATTACAGGTGCGTACCACCACCATGCCCAGCTATTTTTTTTTTTGGGGGGGGACTAGGTCTCACTATGTTGCCCCTGGCGGGACTCAAACTGCGACCCCTAGTCTCAGCCGCGACTCCGTAGGCTACCGTTTACAGGCATGTGCCACCGTGCCGGGCTTCACTTGCCAGTATTCTAAGGCCAGAGTTTCTAACAAAAAAGAGAGAGAGAGAGAGAGAACCACCTGTCTACACATGGGGAAAGCTACAGTTACACATAAAAGGAAAAGCTACTCTGTGCATCGCTCACATGGGTACGTTTCCACAGATGCTAATTCCCCTCTTGCTTTCCTACCAGGCACTGAAACCCC